>MU226861.1:976998-989866 GCA_018584345.1 Thuja plicata
AAATGAAGTTATGTTTTCTTTTTTTTACTTTTATGCACGTGTTGGTCGAAATGAAGTTATGTTTTCTTTTTTTTACTTTTATGCACGTGTTGGTCGAAATTTCGACCAACACAGGCATAAAAGTAAAAAAAAGAAAAGTTAACTTTTATATTGCGACCAAAACAAACAATTTTGCTAGTTGGTCGAGAATTTTGGTCAAAATTTATGGTCAAATCTATTAGTGGATGAAGAATATAATAGATTTTAATTTATTAAGACCTTAATTGAAATGAATTAGAAGGCAAGTACTAACCTCAAAATGTAATAGATCTAAAGAATGCTATTTTCAGGTGTCTGTACTGAGTTTCTAGAAGTTCTGCAACCGGATTAGGCACAGAAATAGAGAGGCATAGAAAACCTAGAAATCTTTTCCAGATCTGGCTCATGTCAATTTTGACCCAAAACAAATTGTTGATCCTAACCCAAAATAGAAAGTTGATCCTGGCCTAGAATAGAAAGTTGATCCTGACCCAAAATAGAAAGTCGACCTTGACCTGCACAGTCCAACAGAAAATCTGTTTCTAGATCCTGAAAGTTTGTTGAAAAGGGTATCCGGATCTGCATTTGAATCTGTTGTCCTAAACCTTTACCTACAAGAAAAATGGTTTTGTTTATTGGGGGGGGGGGGGGGGGTTTGCCTTGGTCAAAACCCAGTTTTGGAATTAACCTTAAAGTATAATTGAAATTGCATAAATGAACAAAGCAAATAAACTAATTCACCTTACTTTTATAGAAACCCTCGTGGCGGATTCAAATCCTTAGATCCACAAACAATGTTAAAATAATGTAACCTGCAAAGATAATGTTAGGAGAAGGTTTATATTATAGATAAATCTATAAAAAAAATCAGAAGACAACCAATATAGAAAAGAGAGAGCCTGTAGAGATAAATAAAAATAGAGATATAATATAAAAGATAAATATAAAACCTGCAACAAGAATGTTAGTAACATATTTTACTATAGATTTAAAGCTGAAATAAGATAAGATAACTGTAAATCCCTTGTGGTTTGCCTGAAAGTGGGTATGCTAGATTAAATAAAACTTTAAATGAGATTAATAGAGCTTAGATCTGGCGGCAAGCCATACAGAACTAAGAGATCAGAAAAAAAAAGTTAGATTGCAAGAAAATAATGAAGGAAAAACCTGTAAAACAAATATTAGATCAGCAAGAAGAGCTTGCTCCTTTGAATGACACCTTCCTACAAAACACTTAAAAAATGATTAAATAGCTCTAATACCATGTTAGAAGTATAAAAAGAATGAAAATAAGATCATAAAGTAATCCAAGAAAATGAAGTGTAAGAAGGATTTTACCATAAACCAAATGTGAGATAAAGTTTTCAAGATCAATCACCAAGAACATATGAATACTCCAAGAATCCAACAAAGAGCCAAGAGAATTTTGTAAGGGGAAAAGTAAAGAAAACCCCTTTTGTGAATAATAAGAATATGGCAAAAAGCCTAAAGAATGAGAGCAATAAGCTCAATACAATAATGAGAGCAATGAGAGATTGAGAGAAGAAATGAGAGAGCGGAGAAGATTAATAGAGCAAGTGTGTGAGAGGCATCTCTTATGTAGAGATGAGTGGAGGAGTTTTCATGTAACTCCCTTCTCCTATGAATGCTACATTCATATTATGTGTGTGACAAATGTGTGATTCCTCTTAAGGAGGAATGCCTATTTTCCTTATTAAAGGAAATACAAAATAGTGACATGTCCTCCTACTTGGACTAGAGGACAAATACAAATAAGGATACATTGGTTTATCCTTTTAATTATTTAACCTTATGTTACCATTGTTTATTTTAACCTTCTCCCTTGCACCAAATGAATGTAGAATGTAGAATGTATTAAATCAATTGCTTGTAGATCTTCAACACCAATCTTGAATGTATCTTGGAATAGGAAGAGGCTTGCATGGATGTGGATGGAGAAATCTTCAACAAGAGGGCTCCATAGAGCTTGAATCCTTCAATGGCTACCAATGGGTCTCCTTGATGAATTGAATGCTTGAATGTATTTGAATTCTTGAATGATTGAGAGTAGATGCTTGCTTCGATAGATCATGCATAGAGTTTGGATGGATGAAATTTTTTCTTGCATCTTAGCTTACTTCTTGCTGAGGTGCTTAAAGTCTTAGAGGAAATGAGAGGAAAAAAGCTTCCTTATATACAAATTTAGGGCACAATCTTCTAGAGAGGCCTACATAGGATAATTAAATTCCAATTATACCTATATCCCTAGAAGTGGACCTATATTAAATATACTTTCAAGATTTGTTTCCTCTAGGACCTAAAAAGCTGACCCGAAAGCGGGAATTAAATCTTTCTGAAGCTTGACATCCGGAAACCCTGGAAACTTGAAATTTGGACCCTGGGTCAAGGTCGAGGTCAACTCTGATCTAGGTCAGTGTCAAGTTTGAACTTGACCTAGGTTAGGGTTGAGGTAGACCTTGACCCAAAAAGTCAACCTTGACCCTGAGGTCAAGGAACTCAGATTTTCATATCAGGGTGCCAGAAATAGGCTAGGAGAGAAGTGGAAAAGGGGGCGGAACAGGGGTAAAAGCCAGATCCAAGTCAGATACCCATTCAAGGTGCTTGACATGACCCCAAACCACTTACTCAGAGGGCTAAAACAGTCCAAAATGGAAGTGCTTCTATTTTTTGACTATACATTTAGCCCCCACTTTAGCAAGACTATGGACTCGATGCAAACTATTGGTAAAGGAGATCATAAAGAAAAGATAATATTATTGAAATCAAAAGGGACAAAGGAATCCTTAAGTCCCCAGGGACTTAATTCTTTATCAAACCTAAGATCATGATAAGAGAGACATCACCAGTCAAAGAGAAATAGAGAGAGGGTGTGATTACCTCGCTCAATGAGAACCTATGTCCCATTGTGAATCACACAAGGAAAAATTGCAACTGGAAATATGGAGTTGAACTACCTAGTGAATGTGGCTACTCACTAGTCAACCCATCAAGATTTTACTCTTAGGAATATTCTACTCCAAAAGAGCAAAGTCAACATATAGAAAGATCCAGTCTTAAGGACACCTTTCATCCTTAAGGGATCAAAATATTGTAAATTGAAACTGGTGGGATCGAGAGATCCTATAAGGTAAAGATCTATGATTTAAGGATTAATCTCTAATTTATAAACGGTGAAATTTTTTAAGTTTTGAACATATTT
Organism: Thuja plicata; assembly: GCA_018584345.1. Lineage (NCBI taxonomy): Eukaryota > Viridiplantae > Streptophyta > Pinopsida > Cupressales > Cupressaceae > Thuja > Thuja plicata. Next base: position 980,237 of record MU226861.1, read on the forward strand.
TGAAAGTGCATGTGTGCAAACAGGTGAGTAGAGTGTATGCCCCCACGTTAAAGTCATTACTAACACTTTAACAAGAGAAATGGCTTTGACGGAAACATAAACAACTCCACTGATTACCTTTCCACTATGAGATGCCCCCAAGCAAAGACAAATCATGGGACATACCACATAAACATACAAAGAACACATAAGGGATCTACCTACCGTGGGGTCAGTATGATCATAAGATAATATGTATATATAGATATGATATTATTGCAAATGAATTGACATCATTCCCCAAAGAAAGTAGAACTACAATCACAATGGAGGAAAAAAAGTGCAAGAGTTACGAAGAAGAGTATTTTCGGACCACAACATGGAGACCAAAAAGAATCAGTACTACCATGTCACAAATCCAAGCGGACTACACAAGGAAAACATTTACAAAGAATAGCACAGGTACAACATACCATGAAACAATATATATATGAATAGAGATACATATAGAGGAATTGTACAATAGGTTTGATTCCTTTATCACCTTGCACCAACAAAGTAAAAAGGGTCATATTAAAGAATCTAACAAATATTTAGCAAATACATTATGGGAGAAGCACAATACAACATGAAAATACATAAAAGACAACCATGGAGGACAATCTAATCAAGCACATCGCCTACTCTCCCCATCTCGGTGTATATCATTTAGGAAAGGTGGGAAAATTGCAAGAGGGACTATATCCAACATAGTAGGAATAATATCCAGTTCCAAACAAGGATCCTCTTGAGAATTGTGATGTTCGATACTAGGTGTAATTATCAATTGTGTGGAAAGCATATGAGGTAAATCAATATCAAGATCAATAGTCTCATATTCATCATTAGTATCAATAGGATCATCAAGAGTATCTTCCTCATCAAGATTAATCGAAATAGAATCTAAGATGTGAATAGAATCATCATAATCATTCATCCTAACATCATTATGAACATTAACTTCCTCCAACACATCAGGCATAGGCTGGTCAAAAGAAGGTAAAGAATTCCGAAGAACAGAGGCACAGGCCCTAGCATTATCCTGACGATTCTTACGATGTTCATTGGCACATTTGTTATATTTTGTCTTGTTTGAAATATGTTGAGAGCTAGGATGAACAATTGGTTCCTTCACAGGTTCTATAGGAGGATTAGTAGGACTCTCAGTAGGCTGAAAAGTGATACTAGGAGTTTGATTAATATAACTAGAAGTAATGGATAAAGGAGGTATAGAAGGCATAGGCAAAAGACCACGGTTAAGATCAATCTGAGGCATTCTTAACTCAAGAATATTGCAATATTTATAGGCTTGATATGAGTGAAAAAGGTTATCAGGTTGAGAAGGACATGAATTAGGTAATGAAGGCCAAAAGAAGTCAAGGGTAGCACAATCCCTGGGTATAGAAGGTTGATATAAACTATGATTAATCATCTTCACCTCTTCGTCATGAATGAACTTAATACACTTGTGAATAGGAGAATAAATGGAATGCATGGAAGTCAACCAAGGCAAACCCAACGTAACTTGAAATTGATTAGAAGTAGGGACAACAACGAAGGTAGTGTCTACAACTTTACCACAAAGTTTAATAGGTAAGGTAATAGAACCAAATGATGGATAGAGAAAACCATTACAACTTTGAATCCACACATTAGATGTATCATAATGATCACATTGTAAGTTTTTCATAAAAAGGTTCTCTTCAGTGATGACATTGACTAAGGAAGTAGGTTCAATGAGACAAGCACACATAGTTATCTTAGCAATCCTAGATAAATGTAGAGGGGACCGTTGAGAGCTTTAATGGTCTCAGAATCATCAAAGGTGATTGAGAGTTCCCGTGGTCTTTTATCCTTAAGTTGTTTTGAAGGTTTAGATTAAAGTTTTAGTTTAGGTTGAGGTGGAATTTGAAGTTGAGGTGGAGGCAAAGGATCTTGAACAGTTGGTTGAGATGAAACAACGCACTCCACATGATTAACAATATGGTTGAGATCATCCATCTTTGAATCATAAACAATATCCATAGAAGATGGTTGAACAATGGTATTAGTATCATGTGTAGGTAAAGGATTCATATAAATTTGGAGATTTTGATTAGGAGGAGAGACATATTTGTTCCTACTACCATCAAAATTATCAACAGATAAAACATTAGAATCAATTAGTCTTGAAAATTGTAAGATAAATAATTTAGATCTTGTTTGTTTTGTTTGTTAAGAATTGATTATGTTACTAAAATGTAAGATATGAAAATGGGGGATGTGATTGTTCTTTGAATTACCTAGATTGTATGGAATTGAGTTGATTAAGTGTTGCAATTGTGATTAAGGAGAAGATAAGATGTTCCTTTTCTATTCCCAAATGCACAAATGGGAGATCCAAGTTGATCAACCCAAGAGAAGGGTTAATGCACAAATGAATCAACTATTTGGAGAGGAGAATGACAAAGGAAATACCTTAAATTCTGTTATTTATATATATAGAAATGATATATGACTGTAATTGAAAATATTTGAGAAATGCACTAACCTTGAAATATTGCAGATCAAAGAATGCTATTTTCTAAGGTCTGTAGATAGTTTCTAGAAAAACTGATAGTTGATACCGAACCGGAACGTAGAGATGAACAAAACCCAAAAATCATTTTTCATTCTGATGTTGTCTTATGAAAAATGTTGACCTTGACCCACAAATGTCAACCCTGACCCAATAATGTCGACCCTGACTTGGACAAATCCGAAAGTGACTTTGTTCGCGGATTCTGAAAGTTTGCCGAAAAGGGTATCCAGATCTGGGTTCAAATCCACTGTTCTGTACCTGTACCTATAAGAAAAAGGAGATTGTTTTATTGTGGGGGAGGGGTTTGCCTTAGTCAAACCTCAATTTAGGAATTAACATTGAAATCATTAAAGTACAGAATGCTAATATGTAGTAGAATTGAATCTAACAATGAAGCTATGATATTCAATAGATATGTAATTGAAATTAGAATGTAGGTAAGTATGTAAATATGAAAGTATGAACTCAATAGAAACCATAAAACTCCATGATTTTATGCTTTAAATCCACTTGAAAAGATGATGAAAGAGTCTTGAGGATGCACAAAGGATCTTGAAGGAAGATCACACCATCATGATGGCTAGATCTAGGGCTTGAATGATAAATCTTGAATGCTTGAACCAAATACCTTCAAAGGATTGAGAGCTTGAATCCTTTATCTTCAATGGAGGAATTTCATGCTTGAGAGGAAGACTTGAACACCTTGAGAGCTTGAGAACAATGGATGCTTGAGCAAAATCTTGATTAGACCTTTTTGCACTTACAAGACTTAGAGAAAATGAGAGAGAAATGCTTCCTTTTATATGCAATTAGGGCACAATCTTCTAAGGAGGCCTACATAGGATAATTAAATTCTAATTAGACCCATTCCCCTAGAAAAGGACCTATATTAAATATAATTTAGGAATCAACACTTTGGAACCCGAAACAGCCGACCCAAAAATGGGAAAACTAAATTTTTGATGAGCCCCGGCAGCCGACAAGATTCCAAATTTGAAAGGGGGACCCTGGTCAGGGTCAAGGTCGACCCTGACCTAGGTCAAGGTTGAGGTCAACCCTGACCCAGGGGGTCAGAACCCCTGGAAAATATGCCAGGTGGGGTAGGAGGTGCCCGGAGAGGCCCAATCAGGGTCCTGAACCAACACAGAAGCATGAGATGATGCAAAAATGGGATGATGATATGGTAGAGGTAAAAAACATACCCTAAGGAGGGCTAAACAATCTTAACATGGAAGTTCTTCCATTTTAAGATGATACAAAAATATGCTTCAGAGAATAATACTTCTCAGTATCATGACCATGCTGACGATGATATTGACAAAAGGCTTTAGGATCAAAAGATTTGGATGTCATCGTAGTAGGGAGAAGAGGTCAAATAGGAGGAAAAGTAATCATATTAGCTTAACAATTTACTCATAATAGAATGTAAAGATTCAGAAAGAGGAGTAAACGTACGAATTAAATGAAAAGCAATGGATGCTGAAGTGACATTGTGGGATGCAACAACAACTTGATCAACAACTGCATTTGCTTGTTTTTTAATTTTGACATAGATGCTAGGCTTTTGAAACTTGTTGGGATTAGGATCATCATCACTCTTATCAGCTAGAATAGGAGCCATTGGAGTGTTTCTCTCAAATTGACTCACTTGTAATTGATAATGATGAAGCACTGCACAAAGTTGTTGAAAAGAGGTAAATTAAGTAAGCAGAATCTTATCTCTAATATTCTTTTGCAAATTTGAAATAAACATATGTTGAATATCAATATCAGGAACAAGATATGAAATTTGAGCATACAAATGCTTAAATATACCAATAAATTCAGTCAATTTTTCCTTAGTATTCTATTTACAATGCATCAAATCAGTTAAGGAAACTTGCAAACCAATGTTATTTTGGAACTGTTGAATAAAGGTATTATAAATTTTTGGAAAAGAATCAATGGAATAAGGAGGTAAAGAACAATACCATTGCAAGGCCTTATCATGAAAGGTTCTAGCAAACAACTTAGCCAAAATCCTATGGTCATGAGCATAATCACTACGAAGGATTTGAAATGTTTTAACATGAGTGACAGGGTCTCCCTTACCATTATAATTCTCAAGGCAAGGCATATTGGCTTGCTGAGGGACAGGAGCACGAATAATGTCTAGGGATAAAGGACTACCCATGTCACATGTAGGAATGCTAAAATTGGATTTAGTTTAAGATGCAAGTTGTTGTTGTAAAGATGACACAGTTTGATCCAAACTAATGATTTTGGAATCATTAGAAGAGATGGGTGGCATAGAAATATTAGGAACACTAGGAAAAGTGTGTGAAGTGGCAATAATAGAAGACATAACCGGTGGAACATTCAAAACCACAGTTGGGAGAGGATTGGAATAAGAAAAAGGAACATTATAGCATGAAGGTTGTGAGGTAGGTAAAGAAACTAGTGGAACACTCATAGGAAGAGATGGAAGTGGAATATTCAAAGTTAGAGGATTGGAAAATATAAGATATGTAGTCACTAAAGGAGGAGTGTAAGTAGGCTTACAAGGTAAAGGAACCAAAGAAAGTTCCACACTAGTGACAGGAGGAGTAAATCCTAAATCTCAAGCCTCTTGAGCTAAAGGTTTAATATTTAAATGCACAAGATGAGTAATACCATGAAAGAGATTAAAACCTTGATCACTATCACTAAGGAATTTCTTAAGAGCCTCTATAGCTTGAGTAGAATCTTGATTATGATTTTCTTGAATAAGCCAATTTCCCATTGTATCAAGTTCAGTTGATAGTTTTTGGACTTGTTCAGGAGGAACTCTTAAAGCATCATCCTCATCATGAGATGAGTTAGAAGAGTTATGATCCATAGAAGAATTTGAATCATGAGTGATAAAATTATCATCTGGGATCCTAAGGAAAGGATAAGAAGACTCGGGATCAAAGGAACCCATAAGTTTGCGACTTATTCTAACCAGAATATTATAAGTAGGACTAGAGGTAGTAAAGCTCATACACCAATGCAATGTAAATGAACTAAACTAAGAAAATGTAAAATAAAGAACATAAAATAAGGCTGATCTAATATTTATGCAATATCTAGCATGAAATATAAATCTAACACCAAAAAGAAAGAGTTGTCTATCGCAGATTCACCAAAATGTAAGATATAAACATGTGGGGTAAAAAAATGTATGTAAGATGGAAGATTTTGTTGATGTTGATAGTATTGAGGAGAAGATAAGATCCACTTCCTAGCCCCAAATTTCACCAAGGAAAGATCCACTTTTATCAACCATAAGAAAATGGTTAATGCACAAATGCATCAATCGATCAGAAATAAGAAGAAAGAATAAAGTCTTATAATCCTGAAAATGGATGAAGAATATAATAGATTTGAATTGATTAAGACCTTAATTGAAATGAATTAGAAGACAAGTACTAAACTCAAAATGTAATAGATATGAAGAATGCTATTTTTAGGTGTCTTTACTAAGTTTTCAGAAGTTCTGCAATCGGATCGGGCACAGAAACACAAAGATGAAGAAAACCCATAAATTTTTTCCAGATCTGGCTCAAGCCGATTTTGACCCAAAATAGAATGTCGATCCTGACCCAAAATAGAAAGTTGATCCTCAACTAGAACAAAAATTCAATCTTGAACCAAAAAATAAAGTTGGCCTTGACTTGCACAGTCTGACAAAAAATTTGTTTTCGAATCCCGAAAGTTTGCCAAAAGGGTATCCGGATCTGCACTTGAATCTGTTGTCCCAAACCTGTACCTACAATAAAAATAGTTTTTTTTGTTTGGGGGGGGGGAGAGGGGTTTTCCTTGGTCGAACCTCATTTTTTCAATTAACCTAAAAGTATAATTTAAATTTCATAAATGAACAAAGCAAATAAACCAATTCACCTTGATTGTATAGAAACCCTTGTGGCAGATTCAAATCCTTGGATCCACAAGTATGTATGCACAAAATGAATATAGAATGTAGAATTTAGGATGTGGGATGTATCAAATAAATTTATTTTATATATTCAACACCATTCTTGAATGGATCTTGGAACAGGAAGAGACTTGCATGGATGTGGATGGAGAAATCTTCAACAAGAGGGCTCCATAGAGCTTGGATCCTTCAATGGATACCAATGGATCTCCTTGATGAATTGAATGCTTGAGAGTATACACTTGCTTCAATAGATCATGCATAGAGTTTGGATGGATGAAATTTCTTCTTGCATCTTAGCTTACTTCTTGCTTAGGTGCTTCAAGTCTTAGAGAAAATGAGAGGAGAAAAGCTTCCTTATATACAAATCCAGGGCACAATCTTCTAGAGAGGCCTACATAGGAGAATTAAATTCCAATTAGACCTATATCCTTATAATTGGACCTATATTAAATATAATTTCAAGATTCATTACCTCGAAGACCGAAACAACTGACCCAAAAGTGGGAAATAAATCTTTCCGAAGCCTGACATCCGGAAACCCCAGAATCTTGAAATTTGGATCCTAGGTCAGGGTCGATGTCGATCTTGACCTAGAAGGTTGACCTTGAACCTGAGGTCAAGGAACTCAAATTTGTAGATCAAGGTGCTAGAAATAGGCCGGAGAGAAGTGGAAAAGGGGGCAGAACAGGGGTAAAATCCATATCCAAGTCAGAGACCCATTCAAGGTGCTTGACATGACCACAAACCACTTACTTAGAGGGCTAAACTAGTCCAAAATGGAAGTGCTTCCATTTTCTGATTATATAGGGACCTTCCATTTGTTCCTTTGTTTAAGTAGTGAGGAATGCAGATCCCATTTGTTTGTTCTTTTCCCTTTCTCTAGAGATATTTGGCATTGGTGGTGGGAGGCATGACAACATGCCTACATTCATGTTACCTCCTTAATTAAATTTTTGGAAAGTATGGGTAGACCTCCAACAAAGACATATTTTCTTCAAATGGCTTGGGATATTGGGCTTGCTTTTATTATTTGGAAGCTTTGGTTGGAAAGAAATGGTAGGGTTTTTCTAACTCCAAATTGGGGAGTTTTCAGTTGTGGAAGAAGATAGTCAGTAGGCTTCAAGAGACCATTCGTAAAAAGTGTGATATGTCTAAAAATATTGATACTGATGATTATGTTATTGTAAGGAATTTCAACTTTGGGGACAATATAGTGGGTTAAAATGTTGGAAAAATATCTTGACATGTTAAGTAGAGGATACATTTGGAGATGAGAGGTGGATACCTCCTCATGTTGGTGTCTTGAAGATTAATATAGATGAATCCTCTCATTAGAATTGAGAGCATGCTAGTGTTGTGGTTTGACTTTTCTTTGTCAAATCGATGTGCGATGGATTTGAAGGTCGACCTGAGTTTGTTAGAAAAGTTCTAGATTGGTATTACGTTTTAGGTCTTGAGAATTGAGTGAGAAAGATTGTAAAACATTTATATAAGGTGGTTAATTGCCTAATGAACTTATATATATATATATGTATGTATGTATGTATGTATGTATGTATGTATGTATCATCAGAAAATGGAAGCACTTCCATTTTGGACTGGTTTAGCCCTCCGAGTAAGTGGTTTGGGGTCATGTCAAGCTCCTTGAATGGGTCTCTGACTTGGATCTAGATTTCCTCCCTGTTTTGTCCCATTTCCCACCTTTTCTAGCCTTTTTTTGACACTCCTGAACTCCAAATTGGGATTTTGGCCTCAGGGTCAAGGTTGACCTCGACCTTGACCTAGGTCAAGGATGAATTCAACCTTGACCTAGGTCAAGGATGACCTTGACCTTGACCTAGGTCACAATCGACCTTTTTCTATCTTTTGGTCCAAATCCCAGATTTCCAGGGTTTCCGGATGTGGGTCTTTAGAAAAAGTTAATTCTCACTTCCGGGTCAGCTGTTTCGGTCCTCAAAACAACAAATCCTAAATTATATTTAATATAGGTCCTCTTATAGGGGCATGGGTCCAATTGGAATTTAATTTTCCTATGTAAGCCTCTCTAGAGGATTGTGCCCTAGTTTCATATAAAAGGAAGCTTTCTCCTCTCATTTTCTCTAGCTACATGAACCATGATTAACTAAGCACAATCAAGAATCATAATACTTTCAAGACTTGAAGAGTGAAATCCAAAGGTGAAGAAGCAATATTTGAAGCAAGCCAAGTAGCCATCAAAGCATTCATCCATTCTCAAGCACTTCTCAAGCATTCATTTTCATAAATGAGATCCATTGGTGGTCATTGAAGGATTCAAGCCATGGAGCCCTCTTGTTGAAGATTTCTCCATCCACATTCCTCCAAGCCTCTTCCAATTCAAAAACCCATTCAAGATTGGTGCTGAAGGTCTATAATAAATTGATTGAAGACATCCTAAATTCTTCATTGTACATTCTACATCCATTTGGTGCATCCATACTTGTGGGTTCAAGGATTCAAATCCTCCACAAGGGCCTTTTACATGAGCAAGGTGAATTGTTTCATTTACTTTGTTTATTTCTTCAATTTCAATTACATATTTGAGGTTAATTGTAAAACTAGGGTTTGACCAAGGCAAACCCCTCCCCCCAACCAACAAACCATTTTTATTGTAGGTACAGGTTTGGAAAAATAGATTGGGATGGAGATTCAGATACCCTTTTTGGAAAACTTCCGGGATCCGAAAATAGAATTTCATTATGAGAATTTTTAGGTCGATTCTGCCCTAGGGCACAATCATAAATTCTGGTCAATGGTGATATTGACTTGAGGGTACAAATTGGAACTGTGTCAGAATAGAAAAATATTTCTGGGTTTTGTTCATCTCTGCATTTCTATTCTAGATCCGGTCTCAGATTTTCCAGAAACTCAACACATTCATTTTAGATGTTACATTTTGGTGAACCCACGATAGACAACTCTTTCTCTTTGGTGTTAGATTTACATTTCATATTAGATCTTTCATTCATGTAGAAGTAGGTTTTCTTTTATGCTCTTGCATTTATATTCCAAAAATACATAAAAATTATAAAATTTCTTTAAAAACACAAAAACATTTACATGCTTGTAATTTTATTGTGTGTTCAACATGTATGAC
>MU226861.1:989947-1000863 GCA_018584345.1 Thuja plicata
TTCCTATTTCATCCTCCTCCACAACTTCTCCAATTGACCTTTACCATAGGATGTGTGCATGGTTACCTTCATACTCCTCTATTTGCAACATTGAGGCACCTAGAATGTTATTCCCTAAACCTTTGATCACGGTAAAAGGATGCCCTCAAATGACTATTATGGGTAAACCTAGAGATCCTTTGGATTTATTTGATAACAAAGATTCTGTTTCACATGCTTATCATACACGAAATAATACTCAACCTACTATTCCAGCTTCTTTACCACCTTCTCAATCCATTCTTCCTTCTCCACCCCGTCTTCCTAGCCAGGAGTATGATTTGATAAACCAATTACACAATACCCCTGCCAAGATTTCTTTATGGGAGCTTCTTCAAACTTCACCTACCTACCATGAAGCCTTGAAAAATACTCTAGCAACTCTTTCCACTCCACCTCCTAATCAAGAGAACATCAATGCCTTCTTATAGTGCATGCATGCTACCCCAGGTTCTCCTGACATTGTATTTACTCAAAAGGATTAACCTTCTAAAGAAGTACAGAATCAATGTGATGCTCTTATGGTTGTTGTTAGTACCAATAAGAGTACTATTCATAGGACCTTGATTGATAATGGATTTGGGCTTAATATTTATAACATGGAATTTCTCAAAGTGATTAAAGCCGACCTTTCAACTATTCAACTTGATAATATCCCTATTCATGGATTTTAAAATATCACAAAGAAAAATTTGGGCATCATTACCTTACCTATCAAAGTAGGTCCGGTTATCCTGAATACTCCTTTTCATGTTATGCATGTACCTCTTAATTATAACCTCCTTTTGGCTAGACCTTGGTTGCATAAGATGCATGTTATTCCTTCCACCCTTCATCGTAAAGTCAAGTTTATTCACAACAACAAGATATATACACTTCATGCGTATGATGCGCCAAATCCTTGTTTGAATGTTCAAACCCACAATAATCCTATTCCTAATAGTAATCCTTCTTCCTCTAATGCTCTTCCTAGAGATGATTTGGGAACCTTGGATTTTAATCCTACCTTTATTAGAGAATATAAGGTTTATGATCTTGACTTTATGAAGCAACAAAGAGAGTTTAAACAATGAGTTTTTGTTTCTATTTCTAATGCCCTTCGTAATAATTTTGTCGTTGCTTCTACGCACTATGAATCTGTCAAACCTACTAGTAATGACATAGTGACTACTGAAGTTCCATTTCTCCTTCTGATATGGATTCCCCTTATGGTCTTGGTTATCATTTACTAGTTAAACAAGGATTCCATAGTCAAGGATGTGGTAAGCATAAACAAGGAATTCAAACGCCCTTACAGAATGGGGGGTGTTAGAGTAATAGTCTCTCGGGTTATTAATTAAATCATTATAATCTAATTACTAACTCACCTATTCACTCTAGTTGCTTAAGCTAACCTTAGGTTTTCCCTTTTAGGGCTTCGTGATTCCTTTTATAAGGATTCACCTCTTTGTTATTCATAAGGATTTTTTCACATCGTATTGTATTATCTAGAAGCATATTGTTAATATATTTTTTTCTTGTGCATATGATGTCTCCTCTGGCTTTTTGGCTTCCATAGTTTCTTCTGTCTTCTGTCTTTGCTTCTTCCATGTGACAGGTTTGCATGCAGGTGTTCTTGGGAGAATAGGGTTTTTCCTATTCTAACATGGTATCAAAGCCATCCTGCAGCTAGCTGTTCATGTTTTGATGAAGTGTTTAAGAAGCTAGGGGTTTTCCTGGTTTTTTAAAAGTTTTTTGTGTGGATTTAGGGGGACCTCTATTTTTGGTCATTTTGGGCTCAAACAGACATTACCGTTGTGCTCAGAGCACCCAAAAACCCTAGAATCCATATAAAGTTTGTCCATTTTGGACAACTTGCCTCCGAGGCAAAAAAAATTTGGTTCCCAGTGCCGTACGGGCACAGAAACTGAGAAAAATTTAAAAAACAAACAAACCATTTTTTATGGTTTTTTGTGCGTTTAAATGCGTGGACAGTGCAATTTGTTTAGCGCCTCCCATGCTTCGTCAGCATGCCACCGGTGCTCCACCGTCATCGGCCAGCGCCTGACGCCCACCCTGCGGCCCCTACTGGCGCTCCACCACCTCGATCGTCCTCCTCTGGTGCCCCGCCACCGGACCCGCACCACTTCGCCCGACGACCGCTTTAGCCCCGCGGGCCCCTTTGCCTATAGCGGCGGTCACATGGGTGACCAGGGGCTCCGCCCCAGCCCCCTGCGCGCACCATGCACCTAGGGGCTAGCTTTTTTTTAGCCCCAGGGGCTTAAAATTTGATTTTTGGAGCACTTTTGACCCTCTCGGATTGTTTTCGCTCTATCTGGAGCATACGGGGGTCTTTTTTCGACTTCTTTATATCGTCGGAAATATTTTTCCAAGAAATTTCTGATGATGGAGGTTGGAGTTTTGGGTTCTACCATTTTGATAGTGTATTTTGCTATCAAAGTCTGATGTCTATTTTCTGCCTTTCGGGAGCCATATCTGGCTCATCCAGACTCTATTTTTGGCAAACCAGATATCATCGGAAAGCTGGTTTAGTGAGATTTTTAGTTGCAAGGGTCTTTTTTCTAGATTTTGCTCTTGTTATCTCTCCTCTGAGTTTTTCTCTTTCACACTCTGGCAGATTACTTGGGTTCTACAGGTCCTAGGATCTCTTTTTCTGATATTCTGGTTCACTCTTATTTCTGACTTTTGAGCATTGTATGCTTCTCTTCTATAGCATTCTTTCTTCTATAAACGCACTGAGATAAAGTGCCTGCTTTTGCATATCTAGGATTTTGAGCACCTTGTGTATTTTTTGTACTCGCACTCAGTTATAAAGTGCCATGGGGGGATTATGATGTTTTTCCATTTTGTGCTCATCCACCTTTGTCAAGTGAGCATACCTTCCATGAAATTAGCCCATGCTGTGTGTCGGTGACACCACCCTTTATCCTGTGCTTGTACTTTTGTTGCACTGTTGGTGTTCCCGATTCTTCTTTCTACAGATGTTTCTAGCATTGCATTTCAGTGTTCCTGTCACCCCTCTCCCTGTTCAGCATTATGGGGGGGGTTCTCCTATTGGTTCTATTGCTTCCCGGGTTCGATTGATCAACTCTTCAGACTTTGTCTTCTCTACCTAGTCATGCACTTTTTCAATGGGGGTTCCAGCAGTTACTTCTGACAGTGTTTACAACTTCATTTTTCGGAGATGCTTCTTGCTCTTTCTTGTTCCTTTCTTTGGGACTTTCCCTAGATTGGAGGCTTAGTTTCCTTCATCTAGTTTATTTCTTGTAATTGGGTACCTGATCAGGCCTTGTTGCTGGGACCCCTCTTTCCTGCTTTCTGCAGTAGTCTCCTAGGTTTTTGCTTCTCCCTAAGCTTATCTTAAGGGGGGGTGTTAGAGTAATAGTCTCTCAGGTTATTAATTAAATCATTATGATCTAATTACTAACTCACCTATTCACTCTAGTTTCTTAAGCTAACCTTAGGTTTTCCCTTTTAGGGCTTCGTGATTTATTTTATAAGGATTCACCTCTTTGTTTTTCATAAGGAGTTTTTCACATCGTATTGTATTATCTAGAAACATATTGTTAATATTTTTTTTCTTGTGCATATGATGTCTCCTCTGGCTTTTTAGCCTCCATAGCTTCATCTGTCTTCTATCTTTGCTTCTTCCATGTGACAGGTTTGCATGTAGGTGTTCTTGGGAGAATAGGGTTTTTCCTATTCTAGCAGGGGGCATGAGCATTCTTATGGATTGAGATTTTATCCTCAACAAAACATCAATGTTACCAATATCTCAAATAACACTTCAAAACATGATGACCCTAGGAAGAAATTTGACCAAGTAGTTCTTTTGTCTAAACTCCTTCATGCTAAGATGACTACTAGACCTAAACACAAAAAAAAAATGTAGTCCACACTTGAAGACTCTTCCTTTTTGTTTGTATCATATATTTCATGATCACTCTACTAATGAATGTCAAGCTTTACATTATAAGATTAGGTAGCTCATTGATAGTAAATTTATTTATATATCATGTGGCAATGAGTTGTATTTCAATCCTATTTTCTCTAAATAACATTTATGTTCCTATTATGGAACTCCACATTATGTAAACAATGTTAGCCTAATCTTTAGGGGCTCGTTGTCTTGCATAGTGTTGTGAGCAATATAATAGGTCCCCTTTCATCCTTGTTCCTACGCTTGGGGGGCAAGGATTCCATCTCCTTGTTCTCTGTCTTTTCGGGATCCACTTTTCCCTTGGTTAAGCAATATCTATCTATTATGTGATATCTAATCATACATGAAAATTTTGGTTTGCATTGAGGATCTATGTCCTTGATCATAACCCATTTCTTTGTTTGACATTGGGTTTCCATGGTTGATAAATATCTCACCTTGGAAACTGAATAGTGTGCTATCCCTCACAAGGGTTACTTTTTCACTTCTTTCATGATATCTCTTTGCATACATCCCTTCCATGGCCTCACAGGAGCTGTGACCTTCTTGGCTTGGACTGGGTGTTGTCTATGGATATTGTCTTGTTATTGAAGAAGGCTTTATCCTTGCTCTTTTCTTTCCTTAACATGCCAAAATAGTAAGTATTTTGCCATCTTAAGGAGGGGGCATATATACGACCTCTCTCATTCTATATTATGTATTTTTGTTCTAACCTTTTGTTTTGCAGCATGCTAAATCCTGAGAAGGTAACGCACATAAGTTTCTAAATCCTGAAGAGATACACATTCAATTACAATTCAATATGCTAAATCATCGGAAGGTAAGGCACATAAGTTTCTAAATCCTGAAGAGATACGCATTTTACAAACGTATTCCATGGTGATATAGGGATCCATGGGCACTTCATAAAATCTGCCAGAAGGTGCACAACTTTATGGGGTGACTATCAAGGGCTTTCTTGGTGGGCCATCCTATCCCTTTTGTGGTTCATAGTGAGATACACACATCTTACTGGGCAAGGAAATCACACCCTCTCTCTTTTTCTTTAACCAGTGATGTCTCTCTTATCATGATCTTAGGGTTGATAAAGAATTAAGTCTCTAGGGTATTGAGGATTCCTTTGTCCCTTTTGATTTTAAAAATATTATCTATTCTTCATAATATCCTTTACCAAGAGTTTGCATCGAGTCCATACTCTTGCTAAAGTGGGGCTAAATGTATCATCAGAAAATGGAAGCAATTCCATTTTGGACTAGTTTAGCCCTTCGAGTAAGTGGTTTGGGGTCATGTCAAGCACCTTGAATGGGTCTCTGACTTGAATCTGGCTTTCCTCCCTGTTCTGCCCCATTTCCCACTTTTTCCAGCTCCTGAACTCCAAACTGGGATTTTGGCCTCAGGGTCAAGGTCAACCTTTTTGGGTCAAGGTCAACCTTGACCTTGACCTAGGTCAAGGATGACCTCAAACTTGACCTAGGTCAAGGATGACCTCGACCTTGACCTAGGTCACAATTGACCTTTTTCTGACTTTTGGTCCAAATCCCAAATTTCTAGGATTTTCAGATGTCGGGTTTCGAAAAGAGTTAATTCCCACTTTTGGGTTGGCTGTTTTGGTCTTCGAAGCAATGATTCTTAAATTTTATTTAATATAGATCCACTTCTATGAGTATAGGTCTAATGGGAATTTAATTCTCCTATGTAGGCCTCTCTAGAAGATTGTGCCCTAGATTACTATAAAAGGAAGCCTTCTCCTCTCATTTTCTCTAACCATGAAATCATAAGGCACTTGAAGCAAGAAATAATCCATTAAAGCAACCATATACTCTCAAGTATTCAATAATTTATCAAGCACTCACTTCATCAAGGAGATCCATTGGTATCCATTGAAGGATTCAAGCTCTATGGAGCCCTCTTGTTGAAGATTTCTCCATCCACATTCCTCTAAACTTCTTCCTCTTCCAAGATCCATTCAAGATTGGTGTTGAAGATTTATAAGCAATTGATTTAAGACATCATACATTCTACATCTATTTGGTGCATACATACTTGTGGGTTCAAGGATTCAAATCCTCCACAAGGGCCTTTTACACTAGCTAGGTGAATTGTTTCATTTACTTTGTTTATTTTTGCAATTTCAATTACATATTTGAGGTTAATTCCAAAACTAGGGTTTGACCAAGGCAAACCCCTCCCCCCAACAAAAAAACTATTTTTCTTGCAGGTACAGGTTCAAAACAATAGATTTGGACAAAGATTCAGATACTCTCTTCGGCAAATTTCCAGGATCTAAAAATAGAATTTCAGTCTGAGACTTTTTAGGTCAATTCTGCCCTAGGGCGCAATCAAAAATTCTGGTCAATGGTGACATTGACTTGAGGGTACAAATTGGAACTTTGTCTGAACAGAAAAAGATTTTTGGGTTTCGTTCATCTCTGCGTTTCTATTCTAGATCCGGTCTTAGATTTTATAGAAACTCAATAGATGCTTCAGAAAATAGCATTCTTCAGATATACTATATTTCAAGGTTATTATATTCCTCCTCTCCATTTCAATTAAGGTTATCAATATTTATACATCTATTACACATTTAAATAAATAAACGGGTACTTAAGATCTTCCCTTTTTATTCTTATTTCCAAATGATGGACTCTTTTATGCATTGATCCTTCCATTTTGGATTAATCAATTTGGAACTTTCATTTGTATGTCTAAGGATAAAAAGAGAGCATGCTATTTACCCCCTACATTTCAATAAATCAAATCAAATATTTCAAATTTAATATAGGATAATGTTAAACCCTAAACTCAAATAATATCCATTTTCTTATCTTACTATATATATATATATATATATATATATATATATATATATATATATATAAAANTTACTATATATATATATATATATATATATATATATATATATATATATATGTAAAATGATGAAATGTACAAGTGTAGATAGTGGATGTAGTGGTGTGATTGAGAGAATAGAGAAGAGAGAAGGCTGTCTGCATGTTAAGAAGACCTTGAGATTGAACTGGATCTGTACTAGCAAAGGAGTGTTATTCTTTTCAGATCACTTTCACTTGTTGATTCTTAATAGTTTATGGAATAAAATCCCTTAACCGGGTAGACCCTAACAGGTTTGAATTATAAATCCTTTAACAAGGTGACTCTTTAATTAGGGTTTAAAAACCCTTAACAAGGTTACTCTTAATAGGGTAAATCTTCTAACAGGGCTAGAGGTAAATCCCTTGACCGGGTGACTCCTAAAAGGGTCTTTCTCTTAATCGGAAACTTTGTAAGCTCCTAATAGGGCTAAGCTCTTAACTATGCGTACTTTAGAAGAGTGAAAAATTATTTGTGGGTGTCATCTCCACACGTGGTTTTTCCCAGTTGGGTTTCCACGAGAAAATTATTGGTGTTATTGTGTTGCATGGTTGTGGTTATTTATCTTCATTAGTTTGTTTATTCATGCAATAGATGTTATTTGATGAAACTTGTTGAATGGTTGATGAAAAGTTGGAATTTTTAGATTACTGATTCACCCCCTATCAATAATCTTGGATCTAATAATACTAACATAACATACATAGGAATGAAGATCACTTTTTTTTCAAATACCAGTGTAGATGGGGAAAATCAAATAGTTTGAGAATACAAAAAGCCGAACCACGAAAAGCATAAAAATTATATTCAATTATCTCAATCACCAATGAAGCATTTAAAACAAATTTGCATAAAAAAACAACGTAAAAACATAAAAAGAATCAAATTATGGAACCTCAACGACGCTCCATTATTTTTCTTTCTCCTCCTAATTTAATGTTTCTCTTTCTTTGACAAGTGCACCAATATGAATTTGAAAAGCAAGTATAAAAATGTAATAGAAAAATGAGGATACTCGAATCGTAGTTAGCCAAAAGATGAGAAAGAGAGCCCATTAAATAGAAAACAAACTTGAAAAATGAATAGACACGAAATGAACAAACAGAGGGAAAGGAAGAGCCAAGAGTCAATAATAAAATTAGATAATAAAATCTAATTGTAAATTTACCTCCAAAACACAAAAGACATAAAATAAAATAAAATTCAAATACAAAATAAAATAAGAAAATCTAAAAATTCATTTAAATATTCAAATATTTAAATCTACAATAAAAGATAAAAGGGTCATAAATACTTGAAATTTATTTCTCTAAAGGGGACACATAGGCATTAATTTAATTAATTTATTTCCTAGAAAGAACATTAAGATATAATTAAATAATTGTCAAAATTATTTAATTAAACACATTAAAATGGCCCAAAATAAATGACATGAGAAAGATGAAACAAAATAAATCAAAATAGTTCAAGATGACTTAAAATGACCAAAAATGATCAAAATGGATAAATTTGAGCAAAATTGACCAAGGACATAAAAGACAACTAAAAAATTGGGATGGAGGGGCGGTGACCATTTTTACATGTCTACATTTTGCCCCTCTTTGAGACAATGAGATTTCGAGCATTGTTTCAAAGAAAAAATAAAAATTGCATAAAAAGATGACTTAGAACACAAAATCCTCGAGGGCGTCCCTTAAAAAATTGGGCAAAAAACTTGTAAAGGAGAAGCAATTTTTTTTAAAAATGAAGTCAAGAACACAAGAACCAAACAAGACTGACCCAAGGGAGAAACAATATCAACCAAAAGGAAAACAAGACAAGCAAAATGAAAACAAGGCTAACATGACAAAAGATGAGATTGAAACAAAAAGGAAAAATAAAGCAAAAATCAATGCTTGCTTTTCTTTATTAGTGCATCCTTTGTCTTTTGTATAGATTTGTTGACAAAGGAAATTGGACGTATTGCATCGTAACATATATAAAGTCAAAGTGATCCTGTAATCCTTTTTGCATGATAATAGAAATAATGTAGACAAGGAATGCCCCGATTCACCCTAAAACTCATACATCATGGGTCGAGGTACATGCTCCAGAATGTCATGAGAACATTTCACAAACATAAGACAAAGTAAAAATGAAAGACCATGAACCATCCCGACCACTCTCACCACATAGTAGTATCTTCGAGTACCATAGGAACATGGCCAAAGATAAAATCAATGACATATAAGACAAAGTAGGTAAAAGAGCATGAACTATCCCGACCAATCTCATCACTCAGTGATATCCTCGAGTAGTATAGGAACACTGTGTCAAAAATGAAATCAATGAAAGATAAGACTTACTAAACCAAGCAAGCCAACAACCAATCAAATCTAACTGCC
The DNA here is from genome assembly GCA_018584345.1 of Thuja plicata. NCBI lineage: Eukaryota > Viridiplantae > Streptophyta > Pinopsida > Cupressales > Cupressaceae > Thuja > Thuja plicata. The sequence continues at coordinate 999,200 of MU226861.1, forward strand.
AGAGTTGATAGATAAAAAAGTGATAATGATAATGATAATAATGATCAATGTGCTTGGTTTCAAGAAGGATACATCTTGCATAAGACACATGATAAATAATGATAATCTCTGGTTTCGAGAAGGACACATCCCGTATAAGAGAAATAACAAATGATCGAAATAATGATAATCAATTGATGATGACAAGTTTTATCAAACTTATTGCTAACATGATTGGGTAATTTTGTCTATTGATGCACGATTCATGAAGCGCAGGGTTCTACATCTCTTGGTTGCGTCTACTGAGATGTTTGTCTTGTTGTAAAGAGAAACTTATTGAAAACAAAATGAAAATGAAAATGACAACAAAATGACATTGGTGTTGGAAAATGGCACTTTATTGCTTTATATTTTTCAAAATTATTTATTTATTTTTAAATTTGAAGTTTTTTTTCATTTTTTTTCTTTTTTTCAAGACTTTATTTAATTTTTAGGATTTTTAATGATATTAATGCTCGAGAAAGATGTATTTGATTGCCCCCCAGTGTCTAGCAAGGTAGGGCCATCATGAATGGATGAATGGACTATAGGGATAGCAATGAATTGAGGAAGGAAGGTGGAAAACTTTATAATGGAATTAGGGTTGATTTGACTCCAAAGGACTATCTGACAGGGGGAGATCATGTTATTTTTACAAGCTAAGGGACTAGACGTGATAGGATAAGGTAATGACATAGTGCACTAAATGACAAGTGATGACAAGTGACTGACATGTCAAGAGGTTATGAAAACATGTTTTTCATTTTGGATCCTTATTTAATATCAAGACCAAGAGAGAGATTTGGATATGATAATGATATGACAAGGATAGGAAATTAAGAGAAAATCAAGATAAAAAAAAGGATGGATAAGTGTAAGGAAACTCAGGTGCGGAAACAACTTCCTACACTAATCTCTAGAGGAAAGTATTGTGCAAATTCTTTTAAATCCTTACAATTTTAGATTCATTAACTACTTTAACAATGATATTGCAACCACATACCATGCATACAGAAAATAGAGAATGACACGATGATTTACCCTGGGGAAAACCTTTTGGTAAAAAACCCCAGCACTCCAAAACCTACACAATGTATTATCTTCAACACAATGGTTATAACACACTTGCAATGCAAGTTCTTTAAGGAGACAATTGACACTCTAAGACAAATCCAGTAGCACCAGATCATACCAAAAATACACTCTTTTCGTATCCTTTCTTGTAACCCTAAAAAACACTTATATCATGCACTTTCCTTTTTAGGGCTACTTCCAAGGATAGCCGTATTAGGGTTTTACCATTCTCCGAGAAAATAGGAACCCTAAATTTTTTTTTGGGCTAATGCCCTAAACCCCACAATTATGGAAGAGTGTAAAGTACTCAACTTTATCAGTTTCTACATGTCTTGCATGTCTTCACCTGTCATTGAAATCTCCTAGAAATAGCTCTTACATGTCATAGGAATCCGTCATAACCATTTCAGCCATGATCTCCTTACACACAATTCAAGATGCCAAAACATCAAGTGGAGTGACACATCAACATGCCAACTAGACATGTACACTCATACTTAATTACATTATTTGCAAGAAAATACATTTTACAAAACAAATAATAAGAATAGGAATTATCCAAGGTTGAGACA
>MU226861.1:1005866-1042081 GCA_018584345.1 Thuja plicata
ACATCAACATGCCAAATAGACATGTACACTCACACTTAATTACATTATTTGCAAGAAAATACATTTTACAAAACAAATAATAAGAATAGGAATTATCCAAGGTTGAGACACCTTATTCCTAACAATAAGCACTATGGAATGAAGAATTAGGTAAGGGCCAACAATAAGGACTAAAAGGGAATTCAAATAGGATAAACAATAAGGACCAAAAGGTATATGGTCAATGTGAAGCAGATAAAATACATGATACTCATGAAGATCCTCGACGTTGTCAAGATCAAAGAGGTAAAAGGAGAATATGGATGCGAAGAAGGATGATGGATATGTGGGATAAAGGATAATGGAGGACGTGATAGAAGCTCAATGATAGAAAATGAAATACAGATGCCAAGAAGGGTGATGGATATGAGGGACAAAGGGTAATGAAGGATGTGATGGATATGATAAGATGGATGAAACTTTACTCCAAGTATGAAATGATGGGGGGTATGATATGATAAAATGGAAAAAACCTACCCCCAAGTATGGAACACAAGATTTCCATAGACTACACATGACACTTGTTTACCAGGATTTTATCATGGTACTTGCCCAAAGTGCCTAATTGCTAGGTTTTTAATTTTGGACGAATGCACTTTTCTCTCTTTCTTTTTTTTGACTCTTTTTTTATTTTTACATTTTTGACCTCTTTGGAAAATAGTGGATGTATATAGGAAATTTAAAAATGACCAAGCATATTATCTTTAGATGATACTCTGGAATGATGTGAAATAATGGACCATGAGTATAAAGGGTATGCTCAATGACATTGGTAGGAGGGACAATGAAATGGGTGAATAGGCGCAAAGGATTGCATAGGATGAATGAAAGGCTGGAAGTAGGTGTTGGATAATGGAGAGGATGTAAGAATGGTTGATTTTGAATGGATGAGAATGTGGGAAAGAACAACATCGACACACACCTTGAGGGGTGGTGAAGTGATGGAGGACATACAAATTTCTAATTTGGAGGAATGGACGTGAATTTAGGGACATAAGGACCCTAAATGGATTTGGATGGTGGGAGACATTTAGATGATGGGATAAAATTTTTGGATGCCATCTTTGATTTTTCTTTATGAATTTGTTCTTCAAGGAGCTTCTTGGTAATCCATATACATTTTGACTTTTATTTCCTTTGTGGTTCCTTGGAATACATTTCTTGGAGAAGAGACTTACGAACCCATATAGCTTTTGAATTTTCTTTTTTCTCAATGGGCCTTTGTGGATTTTTGAATTTTTCTTTTTTTCTTTTTGGATCATACTTTGCTTTATTTTTACATGTTGATTAGATGTGACATGTTAATCCTTAACCACATGTGGACTATTGGACTTGGAGACTTTATTCTTAGCATCCAAATTGATGGGAGAATGAATGGGATTCATGGATGGATAAGAATGATATGGAGGATTTTTGGATAGATGGGAATGATATGGGGGTCTTTTGGATGGATGGAAGGCTCTCAAAGATGTGTGCCTTTGCTTATATTGACTCATGAAAGGATAAATGGATTGTGAGCTAATTGATGGAGGGATATATGGACCTAAGATGGATGGAAGGGTTGAAGGGGGATGTGTACATTTGAATTTAGATTTTGCAGTGACACCAATGTCTTGAGAATGTGGTATGTAAATAAGGACATGACCATTAGGATTTTCTTTGAAATAGAGGGGTTTTAATATGCCTTTCTTGTGGATGATTAACCCTTTGTCTTGATAATGCATGATTTGCCAAATATTTCTACCAATGATATACTTTTTATGGGATGAAAATCTATTTTGAGGAGGATATGACATAGAGGACATGATAGGATTGACAAGTAAACCAGGCCAAATGTAAGTGGATGAACCCTTTTGATATGTGATAGGTTCATGAACATCTTGCATAGAATTGTTGGAATCATGAGGAGGACCAAGAGGCATGACAAGTTCTTCATGAGGTGGAATAATAGGAATATTGGGATCATTTAGAAAAATAGGGTCTTGTGGTGGACATGGAGGAATATGACATAAGGATAAAGGGATGGAAGGATCTTGAGGAGGATTTGAAGGTGTGGTGGAATCTTGAGGAGGATTTGAATGGATGATAGGATCTTGTGGTAGAAATGGCGATGAAGGAATGCTTTGATATTGAGTTGAAAGGGAATCATCAATCTCTATATTAAGGATATTATGCTCTTGACCTTGGATGTAATCATTAGAAAGAGTGGAAGGAACATCATGATCTTGCTTATGAAGTGGAAGGTAGATATTACTTGGAAGGATATTTTGTTCTTGGGACAGAGGGTAATCCTCATTGATAGGATGAATATGGATAGTAGGATCATCATTAGATTCTAAGAAGATGAGATCTTGGTTAACAATTGTGTTGGATTGGTAATTCTTGGGATCTTGATCTCAATTTATTTTAGGACTCAAATTTTCATGCTTTAAATCATCCTCTTGACATGGGGTATGATTAGGAATATGCATTGCATTGGAGATTTAGGGAAAGGATAAATGTCTTGACATATAGAAGTAGTTTGGATAGGAATTTCTGAAATGGGTTTACTTGGGAATGGGGTATATGGAGGCATTGGATCTAGAATTGCTGAATTGTAAAAGGGGCTTGTACCAAGGAATGGATTAGCTTGAATTTTGATTATGGATAGCCCTTGGGAATTTTCATCATTGGATATGTCATTTGATGGAGATGGTGTAGATTATTCTTGTGAAGCTTTAGAGGATGGAGTAGTTGGAGATATGGATGCCAATTGAGGAACACCTTCTCGATGGGATATGGATGTGTTATTAGTGTGATTTCTATGGAATGATCCATTTCTAGACACGGGTAAATGATTTTTCTCGTGCTCAGAAATAGTTTCTTGCATATGATCCAATTTTTGAGAGTTTGGGTTTGTAATTTTTGCTTTTCAAATGGTTTTGTTTGTTTTCCAAGTTGTGACCTAGCCTCATTCCACCTAGCCTTTAGCTCATAACTTGATTCTATTTTGTCTTGAAGGTGAAGGGTATATGTAATAGGGTCACTAAGTAATAACGCTTCACAAGCTTTATCAATTTCTTCTTGAGAAAATTCTGCTAAAAGGTCATGACCATCTTGCGAGGAGTTTGAATCTAAGGATAGTTGAGATTGAACATGAGATTATTTTTTAGAATTCCAAGGTAATTTGGGTTGGAGATAATTACAACTTGGATGGAAATTTTACTCAATATGTGATGAATCCATGTTTAAAGATGGTCAAGATAGAACACGAGACTCCTTTTGAGAATTCTAATTTGATTCAAATTGGACATAATTATAACCTGGATGGAAAGTTAAATCAACTTGTGAGAAGGATCCTTGTTGATCATGATATTTGTTCCCTTTCTGAAAGTAAAATATAAATGAGGAGCTAGGTCTATGGAATTGGGGATCATTTCCAAAGTTGGTTTGTTGTGAAGCTCCAAATAAATTCATATGCAATGACGGGGATGAATTTGTTGGTGATCCTTTATAAGCATCATAATACAAGAATTGTGTGGGATCAAATTGAAATGGTCTTGAGTTAAATTATCCATGGATGGTTTTGAGGAATTTGCTTGTCTCCTAGTAGCTCAAGACCTTGTTTCAACCATTGGTATTGACCTAAGGGAAATGCCTAATATGATTCTAAAAGGGGTGAAAGACAAATGCAGTCTAAGGGAGATAATGATGTACCCTGTAACTCTAAAAGGTTTGGGAAATGAAAGTCAAAGGTGACAAATGAAATGGGATGGGATTCTAAATATGCTCTAACAAGATGAGGTCAAAGGACAATATGATAAGGACAAGGTTATGACAATGTGGGGGACAAGGACCTAAATGCAAACTATTGATAAGGACAGATGAAGGATTGAAATGTAAACCAAGGGTAAGGACCAAATGAAGGATGACTAAGGGATATGGCAAGTCCAAAAAGGATAATGACAAAATAGTAACAAAGATAAGGTTCTAAATGAAATCTAAGGTCATAAGTGGAATGAATGAATAAAGAGGGTATGCTAGTATGGACTTAGGTAGTGACCAAATGGATGACCTAGGATGAAATATGCAAGTGAGGAAAGATAAAGGACACTTATGGAAAGTTGAAACAAAGCTACAAGGTTTGGAGTTTCCTAAGTTTGAAAGTTTGGACAACGTTTTTGACCAAGGTTTGATAAATGTGTTTGGGTAAATAATCAAAGGTTTGGTCAAGTGATGTTTGGTTAGGAAGATGTTTTGAATACACACGCCAAACAAAGTGGTCTTTTATGGTATAAGAAAAGCACAACCTAAGGTTAGGATAGGACAATATCTATTGGATCCCACTGCGGATAAATATGAGCTGCATTTATTTAGAGTGGATAGCTTAGAAATTTGATGGCATTGGCTCCCCCTTACACAAGACTCACTTCTTGGGCACTCAAAATTTTAGATTCCAAGGGGCATCACTTCCCAAGGAACTACTATCTCTACTAAGAACTGCGAGAATGTGGGTCAGCTTCAGAGGTTTGACCTCCTGCACCAACAAATAGAAGGATTTGGGCCACTAACACAATAGGTTCCTAGTAAGGGCTTCCATTTAGTTGGTTATAATTGCAACAAATTAGCCCCATTATGGAGGTCTCCCAGCCTGCATAAGTTATGATCTACAGGTTTTTATGCATCACGTGGGTACTGGGGGAGATCTTCTTCTTGATATAGCACAATCATTAACACATGTTGGTTGTGACACTAATCACAACCAAATCTCTTATAAGTGGTTTAGAAGGGCTTGGATTTAGCATGTTACCACTTGGGTCGTCCCTTGGGGTGAGTACCTCTTTTCCCACCAAAGGTTTCCCTCTAAAAGATAAAACAAATTTCCCTTGCACCCAAGATCCGTGAAGGTGAGAGGAGAGGATACGTTTATTTTATCTTGGGTTTCATCTAAATAAAAATGTGTTGAAGCATCAAACACTTGGTAAAATGTAAGCACCAAATCAAAATGTTTGCTAAACTAAACAGATAATTGGTTTAAAAAATTAAGTCTTCGACAAATGTCTTGCACCAAATGTTGTTAGTAGCTTTAAAAAAAATGTCTTCGACAATCGATCACCTCCACAAACCCACAAAAAGAAAAAAAAAATTAGCTCTTCCAAAAGAAAAACCAAAATAATTTAAAAAAAAAAAAAAAAATCTAACTAACAAAGTCAAAATCAAAACCTAACCTAATTAATATAAAAAAATAAATCTAATTTAAGTTAGTAACTAAAACTAATCTAAATCTAAGGTTTTGGCTGCCACTCATGTCTATTATTCTTCATGTTGGTCTCCTTCTAAAGCCTCTTACCTTAAGCTAGAGTGCCTTCTTAGAGATTTCCTCTGGGCTTCGGGAGCCGACCGTCATGGCTTCCATAGAGTTGCTTGGGATTTTTGCTATCTTCCCAGAGAGTTTTGTGGCATCGGTCTTCTTTCCACTCAGAAGCAAGGGATCGCTCTTTGTGCCAAATGGATTATTCATGCTCTCACAAGCGATGAAGCTTGGAAAATCCTTGTTAGGCATTGTATTTCTTTAGGATATCTTGTTCACAAGCTAGCTTGGAAGGGAGTTGGTCTGCAAACTCTTCTTATTATGCGGGAGCCTGTGCATATTCAGGGCACTTTTGTTATTAAGAGCATATGGAAGGCCTAGGAAGCTATCAAACCATGGCTTCGTTGGGATGGGGATGGCTTTTGTAATGGGATTTCTTTGAATCAACAGAACCTTTGATTGTCTCCATTGTTTTCCATTCAGGGTATTCCTCTGGCTAAGACTCAAGGTGTTAGTGCTCTACGTTTTTTCAAACGTGGCATCAGAATGCCTAAGGAACTCTTCTCTAGGGTCACTATGAGCCTCGTTGCTTGGGAGGACATGCAGGTCAAGTTTCATCTCGCTCGCCTAGATCGTCAGACTTTTGATCTGTTGGTATCTGCCATTCTAGATCATTTCTTACATAAGTTGGGTGTTCAGTCTGTTCGACCCTAGTGAAAAGAATGGAAATGGTACCCTGCCACACCCTTCAGCAACTATAAGTCAAAGATGGGTTATAGATGGTTGTCTCCTCATCTTCCTATGGTGGACACTCTTAACTAGAGGTGGCATTTGCACTCTTCTCCTCACCACTGGAGCTCTCATTTCTAGATCACATGGTCGACTATTACTGAACCCAAGATGGCTCTCTTCGCTTGGTGTTTGCTTTTTCAAGGTCTTCCTCTGGGCCCTCAGCTCAAACACCTAGGTGTTCTTGATCCTTGGTGTCCCTTTTGTGGGAACCCAGAGTCTTTTTTGCACATATTTTGGTTCTATAGGAGAGCTCAATAGTATTAGCAATGGATTCATGATTTTTTTAAACCATTCCAGCCCGAGCCCTTCTCTTGGCATATGATTTTCCTAGGAGAATCTCTGAGACTTCCTTCCAAGTTTACCCAGATCTGGCATACTTTCAGGATGGAGATTTTGTTCACTTTATGAAAAGATAGGAATGTTGCTCTTTTCACTCACAAATTTTTTGATATAAATGTTGCTTTGTATAATAAAGCTTGTATATGTAACAATGTTATGATGCAGATTCAAGTGCAAGCCAATAAAGTGGCTTTTGAGGTGGCCCACCTTCAAGAGATACTCAATCATTGGGGCAATGCTCCATGTACAGTTGCTTGGGTGCCTCCTGACTCAGTTTCTATGGATTGCACTCCGCCCAAGCGTCATCATTGTGGTCGCAACTCTTCGGCTCACTACTCCCGCACTCCGCGGTCGCAGGCTCCCCACCACCACTCTCCTAGGGGTGGCGATGATGGTTATCGGCGTCGCTCGGATTATCTACCTCGCCGCGCCTCTAGTTGGTCTTCGACACCGATTATGTCTACCCCTCCTGATGCTCTTGCTGCTCGTGGTGGTTCTACTTGGCAGGCACCCAGCTTCTCTAAGTGGTCCTTCCCCCGCTTGGCTCTGGCTATTTCTCCGCCTCGGGCGGAGGAGAAAGAAAAAGATAATGAAGATGTTGTTGATGGCTGGTCGGTTCCTGACCCACCTCTCAATCCCAGGGATGCCTGTGGGTCTGATGATAGAGATCCTCCTCCTTCGGTTGGCATTGCTCTTGCAGCCTTAAGGCTTTATATGTTTTTTTTTTATAAATAGTTTCTAGTCTTTGTTTTTGACTAGATGCTGAGTGAACTCTTGCGGGGTGATTTTTTTATCCCCGACCCCTTTTTCATGAATATGTAACTTTTATATTATTTAATAGGAAATGCACTATTCATAAAAAATAAAATAATAATCTAAATTAGTAAAAAAGAAAAAACTAATCTAAATTAAATAAGAAAAACTAATTTTAAGTTTAAAAAGAAAAAAGCTAAACTAAACAAATCTAAATTAATAAAAACTAATCTAATTAGTAATTAGAAAAATAAACTAAAACTAAATTACTAATGAGCCAAAACGAAATTAAGTTAATAATTTAAAACACTAAACTAAATTAACAACTAAAATTAGTAATACATATATTAAACATAATAAATATGGATACAAAGAATGTAAAATTAGAAAATAAGTATAAATTAGTAATATTTGTAAAAGTAACAATTACTAAGTAAGTTTCTAAATTCATATGTTTATTTTTTGGGAAAGATTCTAAATCAATAATAATATACAATAAATTAAAAACTTTTATTATATTGCATATTAATATTGTAAATTAGTAAAACAAGTTTCTAAAATTCATATATATTCTATTTTTAAAAGATTCTAAATTATTATAAATGTATCATAATCAAAATAGAAAGATATATATTTATCATTATAAAATAACATATATTTATATTATTAAATAAATAATTTATTGACTATAACAAATTTTGACGGTTATTAATAAATTTAGGTGTCATATTTACGGTTAAAAAAACAACTAGCCTATCAATCTATACAGTCCAATAAATTTGCAGCGTGACATATACGATTCAAAAGTGGAAAAACAGTCAATACAACAATCAAACTTCCACAAAATGTCTCTAAGTTGCACGACAAGAAGACAAAAATAATAATAATAAACATGTTCTAACACATATGTGGGGATGAAATCTAACAGAACACCAACTGCTGATTGATGAAATGCTTGGTCAAACAAAGAAGAATGATAATATGCATTGAAAAAGTACACATATGGGGAACATATTTTTGTTCGAGTTGAAAAACTTCTGGCTGTGTATATATGGAAGATAAAGACCTCCACACAATCAAGAACTAAATTCAAGGCAATGTAACCCGAGGAGATTGGTCTCAAACAAAGAAAAACGTAGCAGCCGCAAAAGAAAGAAAATATGTCTTTACATAATGGTTCCAAAATAGTAAGACGAAAGCAAATATCTAATTTAACACAGCCAAGCACAATTTCAAGGAATCCTCTCTATCAGAGAAATATATCAATTTCTCTATAAAAGAATGTAAATAATTTCAAGGAAATTCCCTACTCAAAACTCGTTGGTCCCAAGTTTGCTCTGACAAATAACAGTGCCTGCAAGTTCCAGTGAAGACCAATTTTGGAATCAATTATTTAAATGCACCAATATGAATTCAAAAAGCCAGTATAAAAATGTAATAGCAAAATGAGGATATTCGAATTGTGTTTAGCCAAAAGATGAGAAAGAGAGCCCATTAAATAGAAAACAGACTCAAAAAATGAACAGATACATGAACAATCAGAGGGAAAGGAAGAGCCAAGAGTCAATAATAAAATGAGATAATAAAATATAATTGTAAATTTCCCTCCAAAACTCAAAAGACATAAAATAAATAAAATCAAATTCAAATACAAAATAAAATAAGAAAATCGAAAAAGCCATTTAAATATTGAAATATTTAAATTTGCAATAAAATAAATCTATTTATGTCTAAAGCAACACAAAGGCACTAGACAGTTGGATTTACCAAAGGAAAATCATTCTCTTCTCCCAATTCCTCTTTTCTTTCCTCTCTCAATTTCTTCTTAATCTGTTCAAGATGGAGCAGCGCAGAGAAAGAGCGGGAGGAGTTTTTTTTTCAAAAACCCCAGACCTAACAGCTACTAGAAGCCAAAAGGGAAGTAGCAGGAAAGAAGACCTTTCATTCACCATGTCGGCTTGGAATACTCAAGAAAGAGGTGGGGGAAAAGGTCGATGTGGGAAAGTAATAAGAGGAGTTGGTTGTCGAAAAACACGCAGGGGATGTCTCAAGTTTCTCAAGATGAACACAACCGTCAGGGATCGAGAGAGGAGCAGAACATAAGAGCATCTTTGAATGGGGGTTATCGTAAACATTACACTAGAATGGACCCACTGTCGACCAGAAGATTTTTTGACTTTCAAAACATCGAGAGCAAATTCTAGAGGCCTAAGGCAATGAAGAGTGCATAGGAGACGACTACACAAGTATTTCCCAGGGTAGAACATGCTTTAGTAACATCTCTTTTAATTGAAAATCCAGTCTGGTGTGAATCCATTAGTTTTTTGGTGAGTCACGCCTTTTTAATGAAATGGGAAGGCCCGTGGCCCTCCCTCAACAAGGTTAGGACCTGGTGTGACACCAACTGGGACCATGCTTTTACCCTTAAGACAATGAAAAATGGTTTCTTCATGGTTATTGCCCCCTCGGACAAGGATAAGGGATGGGTCTTCAAGCATGGAGCTTTTTTGATTGATGGGAAAGGGATTTACATAGTTGGATGGTCCCATAACTTTGATCCTGTAAATGAAAAGGTTAAGGAGCTTCCAATCTGGATCAAATTTCCTAACCTACCATATGAATATTGCAGTTTTGAGACACTGAGCATTATTGGGAATCATTTAAGCACCTTCATAAGGGTCGAGGAATGCTTAATAGAAAATAATATGTCTATTTGTCCTAGAATCTTGATAAAATGGCAAGAAGTGCATCCTTTACCAGATACTCTAGAGATTGAAACAAATAAAGGAGTATGGAAACAAAATCTTGAAGCGGATATTGGGTCTGAGCCCCAAATTGTGTGTTCAGAGGTAGGGGTGCCTAGTCATAATTTAAATCCAGATGGAAAAGGTAAAAATAAGATTGCTAATATTACAAACAACATTATTGTAAACATTAGTGAACCCATTCTCACTTCACCTATGATAGAACCGGATTTGCATAAGAAATTAATAGAAAAACTGGATGAGTGGTCAGAGTCCTCTCTTACATGGTCAACCTTTTTCGAGGGTTCTAAGCAGATTATTGACTAGACATTTGAAAATGAGTGGAAGAATATGGAGCTAGATCATAATTCAAAAATGGTGAGTGGACAGGGAGAGGTTAGGACTGAGGTTGTTGCGGAGGAATTTGTGATTAATTATGAAGTGGCTTTGGAAGGGCAGCTTGTTGAGAATTAAATTCCATATGGACACAATTTGTCCCCCATCTCACTAAGAGATGAGGACAAACCTCCTCCCTCATATGTTGATATTAGAGCTAATTTATCCAACACAATAACTCAAAATGAGGTGATAAAGATGGATATTCCCGACGGAAATACACCTACAAAAGGATGTTCAAAACAAGAGCAATTGGAAAGGAGGAGAGGTCTGGAGTCAAGCTCTGTGGTGGAGCAACTCACCTCCTTCTACCATAGGACTCAAACCCCCGACGTGGAAGGGACTAAATACTCTCACCAAGCAGATTTAGAAATAGTGCATGGTGCTTCTATTGAGCATGAAATGGTAGAGGAACATGGATTTAAAGATATTCGGATTTCTCCTATTCAAAATCTTGATAGTTCTTTTGAGCAAGCAAAAGATAGAAGTGACAACATGGAGGACTCTGATTCTAATTGCTTATCACAGTTTTATGAGGAGGAAGATGATGACTTTAGAATCTTTGATACACCCAATGTGCTGGAAGTCAGAACTATAGAACAACACAAATCTACAAAAACAACACCTACAGGGGAAAAAGGTAGAAGAGGCACAAAAACAACTAAGATGAAACTTGCTATAGCTGGTAGTGCAATAAACCAATGCAAATTTCTAAGATCGGGGAAGGGATATGCCCCTCCCTAAGAGCCATGAAAATCCTATCATGGAATGTCAGGGGCTGCAATGCCTCTGACAAGATTCACCTGATCAAAAGAGGTGTTGACCCGGTGAAACTAGATCTTATTTTTATCCAGGAAACAAAATTGAGTGGAGATGATGTGACAAAATTTGCAAATAAGTTTGTTAGATGGAAAAGTTGTTTCTCAGAGGCTATTCATGCCTCAGGGGGACTGGGTGTTTTGTGGTCAGGTCTTATGGTGGAAGTGATCGTAAGAGGGAAAAATAGATTGTGGCTATGGGTCAAATTAAAATCTAAATGTCTTTTGGCTAGCTTTCATGCTTTGAACATTTATGGCCCAAACAATCCAAACCAAAAAAGGGCTATGGAAAGAATTATCCAACATCTTGAATCAACACCTGGATGAGATATTTATTTTAGGTGGTGATTTCAATGCAATCATCATCCCAGTAAAAAAAATGGGAGGAAAGGGTTGGGCTGGACAAAGTCAGAAGGACTTTTCAGATTTTGTGACTAATAATGGCTTGATAGATCTGGATCTCAAAAATGGACAGTTTACTTGGACTAATAGATGGAGTAGATTTCTCAACATAGCTGAGAAGTTGGATAGATTTCTCTTGGTTGGGAATTGAGCTACCACCAGCTGGACTTGCAATGCAAAAATTCTACCACTCTATGGTTCTGATCACTATCCAATTAGTTTGAGGATTCACGAAGATAAAGCCTTAGACGGAGCTCCTTTCAAATTTGAATCTATGTGGTTCAGAAATCATACTTTTCAGGATCGGGTCAAAACATGGTGGAAACATGCCACCCACAGAAAAGGTAATAAGGCTTTATTTTTTTTCAAAAAATTACAATTTTTAAAAGAGCAGATGAAAATTTGGAATAACAAAGTTTTTAAGAATTTATTTGCGAAAAAAGAAAAATATTGAAAAGGATATGGAATCCCTGAATTCCCAAGTTATAGAAATGGGATGGGAAAAATAGAATTCCAAGAGGAGAATAAATTTAATAATCTATATGGAGAATTTCTAGCAAGAGAAGAAACCTATTGGCGGCAAAAGTCTAGAGAGCTATGGCTCAATGAAGGAGACAAAAACACTACCTTCTTTCACAACTCGGTCAAAGTTAGAAGATCTCACAATAAAATATTTTCAATTCAAGATAGTGATGGAGTGTTATTACATAACCTGGATGAGATAAATCGGGAAACTATCAACCATTTCAAAAATTGTTTATGGGAAGACCATGCTGCCCTTGGATCAGATTTGGACTTCATGAATGTAATATCAAAATGTGTTACTGAAGAGAAGAATTATAGGCTAAAACAACCTACTTCCTTAGAAGAAATCAAGTGTCCTACTTTTTATTTAGGTGTGGAGAAAGCTCTAAGGCCAGATGGTTTTCAACAATTTTCTATCAAAAAACTATGGGATGTGGTTGGCATTGAAGTTTGGGAGGTGGTTGAGGAATCGAGAATGGGAGGGTTTATCCATAAATATTTTAACAACACTTTCATTACCCTTATTCCAAAGAAGGAAGTAAGGTTTTCTTTTGGAGATTTTAGACCCATCTCCCTATGTAACACCATTTACAAGATTATATCCAAGGTAATGGCAAATAGATTGAAAGAGGTGCTAAAGTCTATCATTTCTATGGAACAAAGTGGGTTTACACCAAATAGATCAATACATGAAGGTATTATTGTTTCTCATGAAGTTATTAACTCTATAAAATAGAGCAAGGCTGAGAAAAATATGATTAAACTAGACATAAGGATGGCCTATGCTGAAGTCAACCGTGCTTTCCTCCTCAAAGTTCTATAGATTTGGTTTTTGCAGAGAATGGGTGCAATGGGTGGAGAGTTTCATAAGCACCCCAAGATTTTTAGTTATTATTAATGGTAGTCCACAAGGTTTCTTTGACTCAAACAAGGGCATCCACCAGGGGGATCCCTTATCACCTTTTCTTTTCATTATCATGGTTGAGGCCTTAGGCAGACTTATCAATTTAAAAAGATGAGTTGGTCAGTGGAAGGGGATAAAAATTGTAGAGGGACTGGAACCAATCACACATTTGCAATTTGCAGATGACACAAACTTGACGGGGAATGCTTCTCCTAGGTAGGCAAGAACAATTAAAGTAACTTTAAATACATAAAACAAAGTTTTAGGGCAATGTGTTAATTGGTATAAATCAAAAATTTATTTTCTCAATGTTAATCTTAGGAAACAAAGGGATATTTGAAAAATTTTGGGCATCAGTGATGGTAAACTACCGAGAAAATATCTAGGTATCCCGCTCTTTGGTGGAGCATCCAAGGCCAGCCTATGGAAGGATCTTGTTGAGAAATGCTTTAGCAGAATGGAAGGGGGGAAGACTAAATGGATCACATCTTCTAGAAGGATTATCCTCCTAAAATTAGTAGTATTGGCCATCAAATTCTTCTCAATGATGTGCTTAAAGATGCCCAAAAAAAATTTGTGCACTATTGAACAAAGAATGAGGAAGTTCTTCTGTAACGGAAAAAGTGTAGAAGATAAAAGGCCTTTGGTGGCCTGGAATAAGATTTGTAAATCCAAAGAACTTGGGGGAGTGGGATTGAGGGACTGAAATTTAATGAATGAAACTCTAGGAGCTAAATTAGTTTGGAGTATATATCAAAACCTAAAGTTACTATGGGTTAAGGTTGTCAAGGCCAAATATTTAGACATAATGGAGAATGACAGAATGCTAACCACTCCAAATCCCCCAAAAGGGTCAGCAATTTGGAATTTAATTATAAAGTGTAGACCAGTGATCACCCAAAATTTATCTTGGCAAGTTGGCAATGAAAAAAAAAGTGAAATTATGGGACGATTCTTGAATGGATATCTGATGCTCTCATCCAATCCAGAGTATCATTATTTGAGAAATTTATTTTTACATAGGTGGGGTGAAAAATTGTATCATTATGTGGAGCTGAAGTAGGGAGCTTTGGAACATGAATGGGGTTGGAAAAGTTTAGTTAATATGGATCTCAGTGCCCAACAAGTTTCAGATATGAAGGAAATCTTAGAACAGAGGAGTTTACTTTTAAATCCAAGTGAGGATAAGGTGGTTTGGTATGCTACGAAGAGTGGAAAACATTTGGTTAAGTTGGGATATCAAATTTTGGAGAGACCTAGAGGGGTTAGGGATTGGCTAGTTAAACTCTGCTGGGGTAAGGAGTGTCTCCCAAAAGTGGGGGCCTTTGCATGGATAGCATTAAAAGGGAGAGTCTTAACGGGGGACAGGAAGAAACAATTTGGTGTCTGCGGCCCTACTAGATGTTTTTAATGTGAAGAAGTTAAATAATATGCAAACCATTTATTACTAAACTACAGAATTGCTACCCAGTGCTGGGATGTGCTAAGAAGGAAGTTGGGCTGGCAAGGACCTATCCTTAATACATTGAGAGGTGTTTTTGACTCATGGTCGAGACCACCTGGGAAATCAACTTTCTCCTCAATATGGATAAACAACCCTTTAATACTTATATAGGAATTATGGAAAGAGAGGAACAAGAGAATATTTTAGGATAGATATGAAGATATAGATAGACTGATTAATAGAGTCAACCATTCCATAGAAGATGTCACAAGTTTTGTTGCATCTAGACTTCACACGGGTCTTCCCTTCTCTCTTTTGGATCAACAAATCCCAAAAGTGTGGCCAGGAATGAAGTGCATGAATGGACCTTTAATTCATGGTGGACAAAATAAGAAGAGGATTAGAGAAGGTGTAAAATGGAAGATTCCAGAGGAAGGTTGGATCAAAGCCAACTTTGATGGGGCTTCCAAAGGTAACCCATGACCTTCAAGAGCCGGTGCTATTATCAGAGATCACAAAGGAAATATTTTGGCTTCTGGAGCTCATAGATTATGTTTAGGCTCTAATAACATGGCCGAGGGAAAAGCTACTATATTAGAAATAAGGATGGGATTCTCACTGGGCTGCCAAAAAGTTCACTTGGAAGAGGACTCTGAAGTTTTAGTTAATGCCATAAAAAAATGGGCACACTGATGCATGACATATTCTACCCATTGTTGAAGCAATTCTCGCCATTTTAAGAAATTTGGATGACTTCAAAGTAAGCCAATATATCAGGAGGGAAATACTGAGGCAAATGTCTTGTCCAAATGGGCAGTGAATTTTGTGCAGGTAAGGGAATTGAGGTTTGAAAATTTTGAATCTAACAACTAACTGAAAAATTGAAAAATGCAAGCCATAGGCAGGAGGACACACTTTACATTTTTATTTTATAACGTCAGGCAAAGTGATGTGGCAGTTTGATGATGAGGCTTGGCATATTCATCTTTTTTGAAACATGGAAAATGATGAGGCAACATGAAGGCTCTACACCTTGAGAAGGCAATGACGACATATCATTAATGAGAAAGGTAAAATTAGGATTTTTCAGCGATTGCCACATGAGCATGGATGATGAAAATAGTTATGAAAAGACCCAACGTTTCCCAAAATTTATCAAGCTCTGGAAGACAAGAAAGATTAAAGAGGGATTTGGGATGAAGGCACGACAAGAAGTTACCTTTTAATACAACTTTCATTACTAGCTCTGGTGCAAAATTTTTGGCACATTGGTTTATTTTTCTTTGAATGTGTAGGTTTTTGTTACAGAAATGGGACATAATGGATGTGAAATTTACAGTAGATTCAAAATGCTAGATGAAATATTTCTCAAGCCCAGTAAGGCGGGAAAGGATTTTTGGGTTATTAAAGATTAAGACGGAGATGATGATCAATTCTATTTTGGGAGTTTTGGGCCCAAAATACCAGGAATATAAGCTTTGCCGCAAAGATAATTGCATGGGGCCTCAAACTGGGAGAGAGCATTGAAGTAGTAAAATGGGTGGTGAAATTGAACTCTTTGCAGAGGACCTTTTGTTGGGACCGGATTCCATCCTAGAATGGGTAGTGCCTGGAGTGGGGACATATATTTTTGAATGCATTGCTGACGGGGAAGAGGCGATGGAATATGGTCTAATTCCATTTGTACGTTGGGTTGGGAAAGTAGATAAGGAGGAATATAAGAGGCAAATTTTGAAGGAATGAGAGGTTGTCAAAAGGGAAATCTGCCAACATGAGAATGCAGCTCGAGCAGCCACTAGTGCATTTTTTGAAGCTGTCCCCCGTAAGCAGCGAACCAATGCCCCAAGGATGGCTAGGAAGAGTTGCAATGTAATTCAGGAAGACTTTTGAAGGTGACACGATATCTGGTTTCTTTTTGAATGAAATTTTGTAATCGGTCTCTTTATAGCTCAATCTCCTTTGTGTTAGGTTTGCCTATATATACTGATATAATCTTGATATGTAAGGAGAATTCGTGCTAGGCTATGTTGTGGTAGATTCAGAGGACAAAGAAAAATGTCCAATTTAGATTTTGGAAAAGCATAGGCCCTTTGTGCTTGATTTTGAGCCTAAAATGTGTATTAATGACCTACTGGCTTTCGACTAGTTCGTAAACACTGAACTTTTATTGTAACTGCTTTTATATTATTAATAAAATCTATATATTACCGACCAAAAAATAGGGGACAAAGGAGCATTAATTTAATTAATTAATTCCCTAGAAATAACATTAAGATATAATTAAATAATTGTCAAAATTATTTAATTAAACACATTATAATGACCCAAAATAAATGACATGAGAAAGACGAAACAAAATAAATCAAAATAATTCAAGATGACTTAAAATGACAAAAATGATCAAAATGGATAAATTTGAGCAAAATTGACGAACGATATAAAACATGACTAAAAAATGGAATGGAGGGGCGATGACCATTTTAGGTGTCTACAATTAATAGCTAGTTCATGCAACAAAAAATTAATGGGTGATTACTAGTTTGGTTCTACGAATAACAAATTATTCTAACTACTCAACAAAGATTGAAAAATGATGAAGCTTTCTTAATGAAGGTTGGAATGTGCATTAAAAGAGAGAATGATTCTTCTATAGACTATATGAATGTTTAATAACATGTTAACGTTTTGACTTTGCATAATGTATAGTGTATAGTTATTGTTGTAGAGATAAGGAGTTGATTGAGGTTTTGATGATCTTGATTGCGAAAGCCTATTGGAGAATAGTTTGATAAGATAGAAGTGTAGATGACATAAATGTGTTCTTTGTTACCAATGTGTAGTATTAAAAATTAATTCATGAGACATTACATTAATAAATTCAAGCTAAAATGCTAAACATGTAAGATAATTGATCACATAAACTTGAAATTGCTAAAAGCTTCTCATGTTTCTCTATCTAAGAAGACTAAATGAATGCTCTCAGTTGCAATGAGAAATCCTAAAGTGGCAATCCTTCAAATGAGAGTGCTAAATGATGCTCAATTTTGCCTAATTTAATGCTAATAACGCTCATCTATATGCTCAATTTCATTCAAAACTTCTCTTAAATGCTCTATTATAACACTATAATGCAAAATTCAATTATGCCTACGCTCTCAACAAATTTTCCTATAGTGGTAATGCACTTGATAATAGATCTTAAGTGGTGATTTGAATTAAGAAATGACTCCTATTTATAATATTTTCCCAAGGGTATGGGGTAGAGTGATTTAACCATGATAGATGAGAGAGGTTGAGTTGTGTTTCAAATATGGGGACAAGATGACAAAATGAAGGGTTAGGATAGAAAATACTAAATGAATGTCTAAGATAACAAAGCTTTGGAGTGATCCATGTGCTTCCAATCCTCCTTTCCCATTGGTTGAATTCATTTTTTCCCTTAGTGGTTGTTGAAAGAATTTAGGAATTAATTAATTCAAACAATTAATTAAATTAGCCATGTAGGGGAATTAGATGAGTTGGATTTGGTTATTTAAATAAACTATATAACTAATTGATTAAATCAATTACACAGTTTATTTGATTTTTCAAATTTAATTAATCCCTCTTAGCTTGAATTTAATTATTTAATGGCTTTGTTAATTAATCCATGACTTTGACTTGATTTGACCACTTTGAATTTCATTGACCAATTTAAGGTGTATTAAATTCTCCTCTTTGAAGGAATGTGTGAAGCACATTATTTCAAAAAATATATGATTGTTTGATTATTGATGCTTGATTTGATGATTGATGTTGATTTGATGAACTTGATGATGTAACACTAATCTCTTGATAAAACCTCGATGTGATTCCCTAATTTTGATTTTGATCCATTTTGATGCTTTACTGATGATTTCAAAATATTGTCGTGATTACGATCCCAATTTTGAACCATTTTGATGCCTTACTGATGACTTCGAATGATTGTCATGATTACGATCCTATTCCCTCTCAATAAATCAATTGAAATAAATTTTTTCAATTTTGATGATTTTCATATTTTAAATGAGTTTTTGTTATTTCAATGAAAATCCTCATTTCAATTTATATCCTGATAAACAATGAATTTCACAAATGCCTTGATTAATTTATTGCATTAAAAAGTAGCTCATTTTTTATTAAATGATGTGGAAAAATACCCCACCAAAAAGGTAAAAGTGTGTTTAAAAGGTAAAAGTGTATTTTTCCCTCTCATTTTTACATCTTGTTTTTGCAAATTTCTCTTTGAGCTATGATTTTCTTCTTTTTTGGAAGCTATGGTGGTGTTTATTTGAGTGTATCGATTCGAATGTGGGTGGAATTTTTAACGTCTGAGAGCATACAAACCTCTGGTGTGTTCTAAATCTCTTTTTTGTCCTTTCAAAATTAATTTTTTTAGAATAGGATTTGATGTAGGCGTCAAATTTCTCTATTTTTGGTCTCTTTTTGGGTGTTTTGGCACATGTACAAGGCATTGTAGCACCCATGCAAGGTGTTAGAGCACTTCCATGATGAGTTTTACCTCTTGTACTAGGGTTTAGTGAAGTTTTTGAGCGCTTTTGCCCCTTGTTATAGCGCTTACACCCTTATTTGTGCATTTACTAAATATTTGAGCGCTTCTATGAGTAGTCTTAGCACTTGTGCACACCTAGGTCATTTTGAAATATTTTTGTGCACTCCCATACTTAGTTTCAATGCCTATGCACACTAGGTGCATTATGATAGGTTTTTGAGTGCTTCCACAAGGTTTTGGAATGCCTATGCATGTTTGGGGGTATTTTCAATGAGTTTGGGAACCTCCATGATGTGTTTCAGTGCTTATGAACTTTGATGTGTAAATGAAATTTGTTTAGGCATGTATGCATACCAAAATAGCTCCTGTGTGTTATAGTTGTATGACTTTGCACTTTTGGTCAAAGAACACATGGTAGTTGATCCGTCAAATGAATATTGATGTCAGTTCCTTAATGTATGATGTCGATTTGATCCAATTTGAATGATGTTAGTCTTGATCATTGTACTGATGTTGTTAGTGTCACACAAAATAATTCAGATAGGTTTTTGATGATAAGTTATATTTTGTTCTCAAGATCTAGAGAGATGAAATAGGTTGATGCGCTCACGAAGATCAAGATAAATGATATTTTGACTAGTTTGATTAACTTTAGATGATTAAATGATGATTTTGATTGAATGATTGTGTTTGATGAAAAATAGGTTTCTCTAGGGAAAATAAATGTTTGAGGGATATACTCTTGGTCATTCAATATGATACGTGATTTATCTCCAAATGATAGACATGTGATTAGGCGATGCAGTTTAAGGTACCTACTTGGCATGCCCCAGTTTATGATGAACAGGGGTCTACTTACTGCCTTAGCTAAATGATGTCATTTTGACCATAACACATTC
Organism: Thuja plicata; assembly: GCA_018584345.1. Taxonomy (NCBI): domain Eukaryota; kingdom Viridiplantae; phylum Streptophyta; class Pinopsida; order Cupressales; family Cupressaceae; genus Thuja; species Thuja plicata. Next base: position 1,025,746 of record MU226861.1, read on the forward strand.
CATTCTTCCTATGGGTGAGATGACAAATACTTTGGAGGACATGTACATGATCTTACAGATTCTGATCATGTGAGATTTGGTATACTATGATTCAATTTATGATGGAGCGACATGCAGACTAGTTTTTGATGATATGACCATTGGTGATGAGACTATATACCATGACATAGGATGAGAAAGTGTTATTACCCTTTTCCATTTGTCCTAATATCTTTGATTTCCATATTTTTACTACCACACATACGTAGACATGGATTTGTAGTCAGCTGGGGTCACATTCTAGAGCATATGATTACACAACCACAAATATTTGCCTAGGGTTTATGTGTCCTTTCTCATTTGTATCATGATCTACATCACGTGGTATATCAACACAGTTAAACTTTGTCAGATGGAGCAATGTTGCAACAGATATGGGATTGGGAGCATCTCCCGATTGTGAGACTAGTTGTGGATGGGATTCATCCACATGAATATCCCTATATTCATGCATACAAAGGTTTGATTATCCATCCTCAGTTGGGAAATTAGAGTACTTGAGACGTATGTTGGATGATCTTGATCAGGTCTGATGGAAACTATATATCAGATGTGGTACATGGATAGATGATGATGGTTTATCAGACATACCATCTTAGTGGTTGAGATATTTTTCTTCCATGTAGTTTTGAGACAGTATGGTCAGACTCAATACCTTCCACATGGTGTGGCTCACTACACTCGCATCTAATCAGAATGATCATTGTGGGGACTTAGTGTTGATTAGAGTTTCTAAAGATCAGGTTTTGGATCTTCATCATATACAATGGGATTACAGAGATGATATTAGTGATGCACATGTGACTCCTGAGTATGCATAGTGGTATTATCAACATCCTTTTCCCAAGTTCACAAATCCTACTAATCTTATTACAGATATCGATAATCTAGATTTAGATACTGATGATGATGATGACCCGTGTGATGGGGTTAGGGGACGTCAAAGATAGATCTGAGTCCCTATTAGAGGAGTTAGAGTTGTCAATCCTTAAGGTGGTAGAGAAAGTCAGGCTATGGATGGGAGAGTGGTTCATGATGTCAATGAGGGATTTGGATTGGGTGCTATTCTTGGTGTACTTTGCAACAGATGTGAACTAGTGTTATCTTCTCTTGATGATGATGATCAGGGTGGTGGTGGAGATGGTGGTGGTAGGATGAGGATTTGAGGTGGATGAGCTCCTATTCCAACTAGACAGGTGGACAGATAGGTTCCTTGCAGACATGTTGTTGATCCACTTTTGACACAAGGATGGATTCATAAAGATCCTCGATTGGTTCGACAGGGTAGACAAGATCCCCTAGTTCAACCAGATGCCCTAGATGTTCCAGTTCCTTTTGTGGCTCCTCCTACTCCTAGTCAGGATATTCAGGTACTACAGGAAGGTATGCCAACTTTGTAGAGCTAGGTTGCATAAACTATGAGTGTTATACAGAGTTTAGCTACATAGGTATCACAAATTCTGGCTCGGGTTATTCAGATTGGTCAGAGTTCTGCATAGATAGTTCCTTCTTCATCCAGGCCTTCAGGTGATCTAGATGTCAGTTCTAGTGACGTTCCACATACAAGATCAGGTGGTGGTATAGAAACTCATCATAGGAAGAGTTAGATTTTCCCTTGGTTGATTAGATGTATATTGATGTTTGATCCCTTATGATTTAGATTTTGATGATATACACTTTGCTATCCAAATTTTGATTGAATTTTAATAGACACACTCACTTTTGACAAAATATGATTATCTCCTCTCATATGTCATGATATGTTGGACTTTATGTTTTTGATGACCTAAACATGGATGCAGTTTTTTCATGAATATATCGATATGCTTGTTTTTGTGTTTTTATATGCGCATGTATGGATGGATTTTACTTCTTATGTATGGATTCATGGAAATATGCACTTGATTGTCCTAAATTATTATATGAATGCTTTTATGCCCACTAAAATGTTGTATGTACATGTAATGATGCAATGATGCTATGAAATGCAATTTGTGAGATGTAAAAATGAATAAACCTAGATGAATTTAAATGAATGATGTAATGATTAATGCCTTGATATGAACTTAATGCTTTTATTTGATGCACCTAGATGGTTTAATGTAATGTGATATATAAATGCTAATGAAATGCAATTTAAATACAATCTATTGTAATGATTGTTGCTTAGCAATATGCAAATGTATTTAATGAAATGTACTATTAGATGAATCTAAATGATTGATGTGTTTAGTTATTTTTTATATGCAATGATAAGACTTAATGATAACGCATTTAATGATTATATACTTAATGCATCTAATTAATTATTAATTTTTAATGATTTTTCATGCAATAAATGTACCTATATGAATGATGATTTATGAAACTTAATGCAATTAGATTGCATGCAATAAATACACCTATACGAATGATGATGAATAATGAAAATTCCTAATACTAAATGAAATTCTCTTAATGGTTAAATGATATGCACATATGGATTATGCACCTAGATTCAACTCATGTAACAATTTAAGTTAAAATGCATTATTTTTTCTAAAGTCCAACAAATTCCATTTTCAAGGAGAAATTTGGATGATATGACCTTGGTTAACCCTTTTTACCCCCCCCCCCCCCTTTCAAAAAATCCCATAACAAGAATAATGTAAGATTAATCTAAAATGAANCCCTTTTTCCCCCCCCCCCCCCCTTTCAAAAAATCCCATAACAAGAATAATGTAAGATTAATCTAAAATGAATGCAAAATGCAACTAAGATTGTCACTTATCAATAGATGCATTTATTTTTGCTATTTTCATCATTGATCTTTTTGGAACCTGAAATTGGTACAACCCTCACTGGTCAGATTTTCAACCATGATGGTCTAATTAACTCTTTCTTCGGATTTCAATAACAAAACTTGTACAAACCTCACTGGTTAGATTTGCAAACTATGGGAGTATGAATACCGCTTTCATCAGATTTAATGTTGTAAGTGGATTTTGGATTTAAGATATGAGCAATCTAAATGTCCAAGGTATATGTTTGTGTAAATAGACAAAGATTTGATCCCTGTTTATATACAAATGTCCTCGATGATTATTTGATGATCATGTTATTAGACTAACTTTCATACTTCTGGGAATCAACCTCACAAGCATAAATCAAGAAAATATCATGCCTCCATCATTTCTTATCTAGTCAAAATACATCATCAACTTTCTAAAAAGATATGAGACAAAAATCAAGAAACATCATTGAACTATCTTGCCTATTTGTTTGTTTGATCCATTTTCTCAGAAAAGTTTCGTCAATTTTGATCCTTGTTCACATTGTTTGATTTTGATTTTGTAGCTTAGCTTGTGAATTTGATATGGGTAAAGTGTTTGAATGTTTTAAATTTGATTTTTGGATCAATCAAAAGGTGTTTTAGGTTTTGATTCTTGATTTTTGATGAAGTTTGTTGGATTCATACTTGTGTCTATTTCTTTGATGAGCTCTTTGAATTTTAATTATGCCCCTAGTTAGATATGACAACAATAATGGACCAAGGCAATTTTCAAAACCATGACGAAAGCTTTTATATACAAATGCAGCTTTGATACTTTATTATGGCTATTTACAAATGACAAAATGCAACGAGATATATACAAGGATGGGGGAAAATGAAAATGCAACTAGGATTGACTTATCTTAAGGCTAGTAGCACCTATTTACCATGTTTTCACCACTTGGATTTATTGCACTTCTTCTCTTTGATTTTCTTTTTTTTGCTACCAAGGCACCTATTGTTATGTTTTCACCAAGGCACTTTTACCTTCTTCTTTTTTCAATGTTTTTGAATTTATTCATGATCAATTTTTTCTATACAACATGATGATATTTCCTCTTATACTCTCTTATCTTATACTCTTTCATCTAATTTAGGTATAAAACCTCTTTAGGTGTATGCTATTGATTGGTTCCTGAATCTCATCTCCATCACAAGTGGCTAATTTATAGTTTCCTATTCCATAGGATGATGTCACAACAAAGGATCCTAACCAATTTTCTTCAAATTTCCCTTTCTTTTATCTTTATGATTGATTCCTGGGATTCTCTCTTAGGACTAGGTCTCCAACTTGAAAATCTCTAGGTTTGATCTTCTTATTGTAATTTTGTGACATTCTCTTTTGGTAGACCTTGAGGTGGTCATATTCTTGGTTTTATGTTCTTCCAACTATTCTAGTTGTTGTAACCTAGAAACCCTATAATCCTCTTATGTCAATAATCCTTGTAGTGAAACTCTTAAGGATGAAATTTCCACTTCTAAAGGCAAAACTACTTTGGCCCCATAAACTAGTTAAAATGGTGTTGCTTTATTTGGCATTGTAATGCTTGTTCTATAGACCGAAAATGTTGGATTCAATTGAATATATGTCAATCCCTACCAGATCATTAACTATTTTCTTGAGAATTTTGAGTATGTTTTTTTGGAAGCTTCAGCTTGACCATTTCCTTGAGGGTAGTATATTGAGGAAAAATGTTGAATGACATTGAATTTATCACACAATTCCTTGACATCCTTATTTTTAAACTTCTTTCCATTATCTGTTATTATGGCATGTGGAATACCATGTCTGCAAATTATATAGTTCAAGATAAACATGGATATTTGTTTTCCTATAACCATTGGATGAAGGTGGATATATCATCCCTATCAAATCAAACCCCCATTGATATAAGGGCCAAAATTAGTAAGTAGATGTAACTCCTAGGCTAATACATGTATCACATTCCCATGATATTGGTATTTCTGACAAAGCTTTACAAACCGATCAACATCTTTTTCCATCATTGGCCAATAGTATCTCATCCTAATAAGTTTCTTAGCTAATGTAAACCCACTAGAGTGTGAACCATAGATACCCTCATGAATGTCTTGTAAGTAATTTTTTGATTCCTTTCTCTCTAAACATCTAAGTAGCATTGTTTCAAGACCTTTGTGATACAATGTGTCGAATACAAGGGTATAACATGAGGCTTGTCTTATAAAGCATATTTTCTACTTTTAAGATTTGTCCATAGATAAGGTATTGTATTTAAGATAGGTATAGATGGAGGCATATAAATGGGAATCATGACCCACAATTAGGAAAACTATTTGGGATTCAAGTAGGTTGTAAGCGGGTTTCACCACTTCTTCCACCAAGAATTCATATTTAGCATTTTGACTTGGTATTTGTAGAAGATATGCTAATATATCCATATCATCCACTACCTTATTTTCACCTCTTGGAATTTGTTCAAAAGTGATCATGACAAAATATTTCTTTAAATCATCCACCATATGTTTGTAAGGTATTAACTTTTCATCCTTTGTCGGATATTCATCATTGATTTAATTGATCACTAATTGGGAATCACCATAAATTTTTCATTATGTAACTCTCTATTCTAAATCCATTTTGATGTCAATTACAAGTACATCATACTTTTATATGTTATTTATTCATTGGAACAAGATTTTATATGATTTAGGAATGGTATATCCTTGAGGTGTAATAAGTAGTATGCCTGCCCCTGAGCCATGCTGAGTATATGACCCATCAAATTATAATGTCCACTTTTTACTTCAATGTTGAGAATAGATGCATCCAAAAATTCAACTTGTATGGGTTATTCACTTGATAATGGAGTTTCTGCTAACTGATCTACTATAACTTTCCCTTTAATAGCCTTTCAGTCAACATATTCAAGGTCAAATTTACTTATGACCATGACCCATTTTGTCAACCTTATTGTTAGTTTTTTTTTACTAAGAAGATATTTGAGAGGATCTATCTTAGCAATGAGATTTATCTTATGTGCCAGTATATAGTGCCATAGTTTTTGGGAAGCAAAACCTGATGAACTATAACTGATTGAACATTTAAATATGACAAGTTGATGATCACTGAGTTGCAAAAAGTAAATGCAAGACATTAAATTAGTTAATGTATTCTATTGTCATTGATGTCAACTTAATATGTTATGTTTTTTCATATACATAATGTCATAGACTTTAGGAAATCAAAGAGATAAAGTTTTTGTCATTGGTAATCATATACACTGAGTGACAGTAAACCCCGACGGATAGTGAACCCTGAGCACAAAAGTTCATAGTGTTACCCGACATACAGTGTTACCCAAGCAAGTGATACCCAAGCAAGCATTACCGAGCTAACTATAGTTGTCATCGAACAACAACTGAAGTTGATGCCTGAGCTATCTACAATAGTCACTGAGCACAACTGAAGTGTTGAACGATGGGAACTGAGGTTAGGATACGATAAAACACTTAGTTGTCAAGAGCTAAATATAGAGTTAACTGATTTATTACTTTGTTTTCATCGACCAATTAAAGGCTAAAGATAAGAAGGAGATTTAAATCATGTTTTATTCCAGAAAACAAGGAGAGATTTGCATAATAAAACTAAAGAAATCATGGTGACCTTTACAGATCAAGAAGTGATCAATGAAGAAAACAAGAAGAATAAATGGTGAAATCATGTCTATATAAAGATACAAGTAATTCATTATTAATAAGAGGAATGCTAAAGAGAATTCTGGTGAAGATAGAAGTCTTCATACATATCTGATCGTACAAGATGAAGAACAAATCTAAGAATTCTGGAGACACCGAGTAATAGAGAAGCAATAACATTCACCGAGCAGAAAGAAGGGGAGCAAAGGAATTGAAGAGAACATTTATTAGAAGAGGTATTATGGACTTACAATAGATCAGAAAATTTGTAATTCAAAGTTGTATTAATGAACAAATCATTTACTATTTCAGTTTGAAAATTGGATCAAAAAATCTCCTAACAGAGTGGGATTTAACCATCCTTAATATATTGGGATACATCCCAAGGAGTATCAAAAGGTTTTCATTTTGAAAAAATAGTGAATTCTAGGTCAAGTGATAAACTGTTAGTTTTAAATCCTTTAACAAGGTCGCACTTAACAGTGTGTTTTTAGCCTTTAACAGGATTGGCTCTTCACCGAGCTCACTTCAGAAGAGTGAAAATTTTGGGTTATCGGTCCCAAGTGGTTTTTCCCTTAACAGGGTTTCCACATTAAAAATCCATGTCAAATGTGTATATGGTTCATTGCTTTGATGTTTTTCTTTACACATTACTAAAATAGGATTGATTGATAAACACTAAGTTTATTTACTGTATTTTGGTAAAGGCAAGGAAAAGATAAACTGTTATTCGGTAAAGCTTAAGAAAAGGATAAATAGTATAATCACTGAGCAAGATATACATGTTATATTTACACAAGGTATACATCTTGTAGGACTAAAGATAACTAGAGGTTTTATATGTGGTATAAAGTTTTGGTTGAATTATAAGATTGATTTTGAGGCCACTGATTTACCCTCCCTCTCAGTTATTCCAACAATTGGTATCAGAGCTTGTCTACTTGGAAGAGTTTTAAGACTCAAGCTAAAGATCACAAGATGAGAAAAAGGGATGCACCTAAGCTGAACAAGGACAACTTTGCATCATGGAAAAGCAGGATAAGACTCCACCTATCAGGTATTGGAAATGGTGTCACACAGTACTTGGATACTAAAATTGTTTTACCTATTGGACCTCTGACATTTGATCAATTAAGAGAGAAGAATGAACACAATTCTATGATGATAGAACTTTCTTCCTCACTCTCTGATGATAAATTTAAAGATGTCAAATCATGCACCACTACAAAGAAAATGTGGGACAAACTCAAGCTAGTATATGGAGGAGATAAAAATGTGCTGAGAGCTAAAGCAGAAAGCCTAAGAGGAAAGTTTGATGACCTAAGAATGAAGGAAGGAGAAAACATCACTCAGTATAGTAGCATAATCAAAGAGGTTCTCAATGCTATCCGAGGAGTAGGAGGTGTACTTGAAGAAGAAATAGTGGTAACTAAAATTCTCAGAACCTTACTGCCTATTTATGCTATTAGAGTATCTTCTATACAAGAAATGAGAGCAGTAGCAAATAAAAATGTCACTCTAGATAGTTTGATTGATAGAATTATTTCATTTGAGATGAATAACTTTGACAACAGTGTCTTACCAAATATTGAGTTTGCATTCAAATCTTCTCTAAAGATAAGTAAATCAAGTCATAAACACACTATGAGAAATGATAGTGAAAGAGATAGTGATGAACCAGAACTTGATGAGATTGAAGCACTAATGGATAGAAGACTGCAGAGAGGCAAAGGTAGATAAAAAGGCAAATTACCATTGGTATGTTTTAATTGTAAAGAGATTGGACACTTTGCTGCTAGATTCCCTAACAAAAGAAAAGAAGACAAAAACAATGACAGATCATATGAAAAGAACTTTGACAAAGGTGATGACCGAGATTACTGAAGCAACCAAAAATCTAACATAAGAGATAACCAAGACTACAAGGACAAAGGAAATAAGGCTTGTTACCTAGATGAGAACAAAGCTGAAAATAATGACATCGAATCTGATGAAGATATTGAGGTGGTATTTGTTGCTATGAAGGAAGATTCAGACAAAGAAGAAAGGTATGTTAAAACTGCACTCATATCTAATGTTAGTAAAAATGATGTCTAGATTATTGATAGTGGTTGTACTCACCACATGACTAGAGATAAGAAATTTTTTGAAACTTTTGAATATTATAATGGTGGATCAGTAAGAATGGGTAATGACTCACCTTGTCCATTTGAAGGTAAAGGAACCATCATGTTGAATAATCTGATCAGATGTGAAAATGCATATTGGGTAAAAGGACTTAACTATAATATATTGAGTGTTTCACAGTTGAATAACATAGGACACCGAGTTGCATTTGAGAACAAAAAGGCAAAGATCTACAATGAATCAGGAAGGTTGATCGGTACTGGTGAACAAACAAAAGGTAACCTATTCTATCTTGATAAGATTGAGACCACTTTTTTATTGGCTAGAAATGAAGACATTTGGTTGTGGCATAAAAGGTTATGTCGTGTGAATTTTGACATGGTTAGGATAAGCAATAAAAGGAAAGTAAGAGGTTTACCGAGCACGACAAAACCTGACCATGTCATGTGTAAGAATTGTCAAAAAGGTAAAATGACAAAATATAGTTTCAAGAGAAAAAACTACACATATAATGCTATTCTAGAGCTAGTCCATACTGACTTATGTGGACCATTGAGAAAAAAGAGCTACTATGGTGATAGATACTTCATTCTATTTGTTGATGACTATTCTATAATGATGACTGTTATGTTCTTAAAAGAGAAATCAGAAGCATTTAAGATGTTTAAATGGTATAAAGCTATAGTTGAAAAATAAAGTGGAAATGAACTGAAATGTCCAAGGTCAGATAGAGGAGGATAATTTATTTATGATGAATTCACTAACTTTTGTAATGAGCATGGAATTAAGAGACATGTTTCTGCACCGAAAATACCTCAGCAAAATGGGATTGCTGAAAGAAGGAATAGATCCATTGTTGATTGTGCCAGAACATTGATGATTGAGAAAGGCATCACACAAAAATTCTAGAGAGAAGCTGTTAGTACTAATGTCTATACATTAAACCAAGTTCAATTGAAGAAAGACACCAATAAGACACCTTATGAGCTATGGTATGGATACACACCCAATGTAAGTTACTTTAGAATTTTTGGAAGTCAATGTTATATTTTTAAAGATGACAGAAATGGAAATCATGACTCCAAAGGTGATGAAGGAATATTTCTAGGTTACTCTACCAAAAGCAAGGCTTATAAATGTCTTAACAAATCCTCTAGCAAAATTATTAAAAGTGCAAATGTCAAAGTGGATGAATTTGCTGAGAAAAATGATGAGGAAAGCATAAAAGAACTAGAAGATTACAACAGATTTATCTACGGTGAAGAACCTAACACTCTGCCCGAGCAACAATTTATCACTACTGAGCAATAGAACAATACACTCAAGCAACAGGCTGCACACACAGAAAATCAGGAAATTGCTCACAATGATGTACCGAGCGATGAAGATCAAAATGAAGTTCAAAATGATGAACAAAGAGCTGAACTGGTACTTTCCAATTATTTCAGAATACACCATCCACATAACTAGATCATAGGAGACAAAAAGGCTAGAATGAGAATAAGAAGTAAGTCACTGAACACTAGATGTTTGATTTGTGATTTTGAGCCTAAATCTGTCAATACTGCACTTGAAAATGAAGAATGGGTCAGTGCTATGAATGAAGAAATTGAGCAGATTAAAAAGAATATAACATGGACATTAGTACCTAGACCAAATGAAAAAAATGTCATTGGCACCAAATGGATATTCAGAAACAAACTGAATGAGGATGGAGAAGTCACAAGGAACAAAGAAAGATTAGTATGCAAAGGGTATGCACAAGAAGAAGGTATTGAATATGGTGAAACCTTTACACCCATTGCTAGGATAGAATGAGTAAGAATTCTACTTGCTTATGTTCCTTTCAAAGGATTCAAGGTATACCAAATGGATGTCAAATCTACATTCCTAAATGGAATACTAGAAGAAGAGGTATACATTGAACAACCAGAAGGCGTTGTTGATCCTAACAAGAGGAACATGGTATGTAGACTACACAAACCCTTGTATGGATTGAAACAAGCACCGAGAGAATGGTATGAAAGACTTCATTCTTATCTCATAAGTATTGGATTTGTAAGAACAAGTGATAACAATAATCTGTATTTAAAAGAAGATACTGATAATAACATTCTGATTACTGAGATATTTGTTGATGATATCATATTTGGAGGTAATGATATGTTATGCAAATCTTTTCTGATGAAATGAGCAAAGAGTTTGAGGAGATCATATATTTTCTTAGTCTACAGATTCTTCAACAGGATGAAGGCATCTACATCACACAATCCAAATACATCAAAGAAGTTCTCAAGATATTTAAGATGGAAGACTCCAGACAAGTTGGAATACCGATGGCAACCAGATGCAAATTTACAAAGGAAGACAGGTCAACCGAGATAAATCAAACATTATATAGATCAATGATTGGAAAACTCATGTATGTTGTACATACTAGACCAGATATAACACATGTAGTTGGAATAGTTGCAAGATTCTGTGCTAATCCCAAGGAATCACACATGACTATTGTTAAAATAATTCTGAGATATCTAAAGGATACCAAAGGCTATGGCTTGTGGTATAATAAAGAAGGAAAATTTGAGCTTCAAGTCTATACAAATGTTGATTGGGCTGGAAACATAGATGATAGAAAGAGAACAATAGGAGGAGCAATCTTGATGGGTGACAGACTTGTCACATGGATCAGTAAAAAGTAAGGATACATCTCACAATCCACTGTAGAAGCAGAATATGTGGTTGTTTTTGCAAATTGCTCTAACATTGCATGTATCAAGCAATTACTAGAAGGTATGAATATGAAAATCCTTGATCTAGTGATTATCTATTGTGATAATAAAAGTGCTATCAACATTTCAAAGAACCTTGTGATGCATGCTAAGACAAATCAAATTTCTATTAAGTATCATTACTTGAGGGAACAAGTACAAGAGAAAGAGGTGACACTATAATATGTGCAATCCAAAGAACAATTAGCACACATATTCACAGATCCATTGCCTAAAGATACATTTGAGTACCTGAGGAAGAGACTAGGGCTCAGACCCTTGTTTACTGGTCACTAAGCTGACTAGGATGCTTCATCAACCTACACATTATCAAAAGATCAATCATGTTGATGCAAGCTAGAAATAGACTGCAATGACATATCAGTACACAGAAAGGTACTTATCTGCACCGAACACTAGAGTTATTGTATTGATGATGGAGAGTAAATTCAAGGAATATATTAGAGAGAGAGGTATTATATGTTTGGCATTGTTGTCAAAGGGAGAGAATATATCCATATGAAATATCTTTCATGATCATCCAAAGGGAGAGAAAAGAAATATTCATCAAGGAGAGGAACATTCAAAGGGAGAGAAAACATCAGAGAAAGATTCAAAGAAACATCCATCTAAGGAAGAGAATTGGAAAATTTAACACTGCATATCTATCCAAAAAAATGGAGAAGAGATTCTACAACAAAGGGAGAGACAAAATTAGAAGTTGCTACATATATCCAATGAAGGGAATAAATAATGAAGAAAGTACTCTGCAAGAATCAAAGCTAAGCTAGAAGAGCTTACCGAGAGTTAGATATTTGAATTGGTTATAGAATAAAAAGTTTGGCATAATTTGAGGAATGACAACTGATATATTTCATATTGTATTAGTAGTATGTTGCCATCAATGCCAAAGGGAGAGATTGATGAACTATAACTGATTGAATGTTTAAAGATGACAAGTTGATGATCACCGAGCTACACAAAGTAAATACAAGACATTAAATCAGTTAATGTATTGTATTGTCATTGATGTCAACTTAATATGTTATGATTGGTCATATACATAATGTTATAGACTTTAGGAAATAAAAGAGAAATTTTTTATCATTGGTAATCATATACACCGAGTGACAATAAACCACGATGGACAGTGAACCCCGAGCACAAAAGTTCATAGTTTACAGACGGTGTTACTTGAGCAAGTGATACTCGAGCAAGCATTACCGAGATAACTGCAGTTGTCACCGAACAAGAACTAAATTTGATGCCCAAGCTATCTAAAGATAAGAAGGAGATTTAAAGCATGTTTTATTCTAGAAAACAAGGAGAGATTTGTGTAATAAAACTAAAGAAAGTATGGAAACCTTTACAGATCAACAAGTGATCAACGAAGAAAACAAGAAGAATAAATGGTGAAATCATGTCTATATAAAGAGACAAGTAATTCATTATTAAGAAGAGGAATGTTGAAGAGAATTCTGGTGAAGATAGACCTTCATACAAATCTTATCATACAAGCTGAAGAATAGAGCTAAGAATTCTGCAGACATCGAGCAACAAAGAAGCAACAACATTCACCGAGCAGAAAGAAGGGGAGAAAAGGAATTGAAGAGAATGTTGATTAGAAGAGGTATTATGGACTTAAAATAGATTTGAAAATATGCAATTCAAAGTTGTATTAATGAAAAAATCATTTATTGTTTCAGTTTAACCATTGGATCATAAAATATCTTAATAGAGTGGGATTTAACCATCCTTAATATATTGAGATACATCCCAAGGAGTATTAAAAGGTTTTCATGTTGAAAGCATAGTGAATGCTAGCTCAAGTGATAAACTGTTAGTTTTAAATCCTCTAACAAGGTCACACTTAACAATGTGTTTGTAACCTTTAATTGGGTTGGCTCTTCACCAAGCTCACTTCAGAAGAGTGAAAATTTTGGGTTACCGGTCCCAAGTGATTTTTCCCTTAATAGGGTTTCCACGTTAAAAATCCATGTGTCAAATGTGTATATGGTTCATTTCTTTGATGATTTTCTTTACACATTACTAAAATAGGATTGACCTGTAAAAACTAAGTTTATTTACTGTATTTCGATAAAGGCAAGGAAAAGATAAACTATTATTCGGTAAAGCTTAAGAAAATGATAAATAGTATAATCACCGAGCAGTATATACATGTTAGATTTACACAAGGCATGCATCTTGTAGGACTAAAGATAACTAGAGGTTTTATATGTGGTATAAATTTCTAGTTGAATTATTGGATTAATTTTTTAGGCCACTGATTCACCCCCCCCCCCCCTCTCAGTTNTTCCCCCCCCCCCCCCCTCTCAGTTATTCTAACAAAAACTACCGTTATGCATGCTCTTTCTGTAAAAGTATAATTAACCTCATATGTTATCAAGGTTATACTAAGATAGTAATTTGTTTTTTCTTTTCCATTTTCATCTTCTTGTGATAGTAACACTCCTAGTGATCTTTAGTGGCTGAAATGTAGAGTAATAATGGCTTTTCTAGGATTGGTGGCATAAAAATTGGTGAATTCATGAGATATTTCTTCAAAAGTGCAAAAGCTTCTTCACATTGAGTATCCCATTTAAATAAAATGTCTTTGTGTAATAACTTAGTAAAGGAGAGTGATTTTCCACCAATTGTGAGATAAACCTCCTTATTGACTGTATCCTTCCTTGTAAAGATCTAAATTGGCTAATTATTCTAGGTACCCCCATCTCCATAATAGCTTTTACTTTTGCAGGGTCAACCTATATACCTTTTAGTGATACAATATAACCAAGTAATTTTCATGATTGAACTCCAAAAACACTTTTTTTGGATTTATTCTTACTTTGAATGTCTCCAATCTTGTGAAAAATTTCTCTAAAATAAGCAAGTGTTCAATTCTAGTATGTGACTTTGCTAGGATATCATCCACATAGTCCTCCATGAAAGTATGCATCATATCATGGAATATTGTTGTCATGACTCTTTGATATTTTGCTCCGGTATTTTTAGAACAAATGGTATCACATTCCAACTAAATGTACCCCATGCAGAAGTGAAAGCAGTTTTATCCTGATCCTCTGGAGCTATCTTTATCTGATTGTAGCCACTAAAGTTATCCATATGTGAAAAAATTGAGTTCTCCACTGTTAAATCCACCATTGTGTCAATACTTGGTAAAGGGGAGTCATCTTTAGGGCATGCTTTATTTAGATCCCTAAAAATTTTGCACACTCTTATGCTTTTATCTGGTTTTGATACTAGCACTATGTTTGAGATCCATTCTACATAGGAAATGACTCTAATGAAACTAGATTCTAAGAGTTTTTCTAATTTTTCTTTGACCTATAAAGCTATATGGGGATGCATTTTTCTCATTTTTTGCTTAACTAGCTTAAGCCCTGGTACAATATTCAAATGATGCATGATGAGATTTGGGTCTAATTTGGGCATGTTTGTATATGACCATGCAAAGTTTACTTGTCTGTCCTTGAAAAAATAAATAAATTCTTGTCTTTCTTCCTTGGTTAGAGGTATTGCTAGGTGAATGAAATTTGGTTATGCTTCATTTCCAATGTTGATATTCTCTGTTGGTTCTATCAAAATAGGTGATCTATCTTCATAATGCTCGGTTAAAGTATCAAATTTATCATCCTTAAGTGCCACAATTGGGTTTTCACCTTTGGATTCATCATTTCTTTTTTAATTTTTTCATGGTCTAGCACTCCCACATAATGGTTTTCACCACTTGATCTTTCCATTTTTCTTGTATTTTCTTTTTTCGACTATGAAATTTGACACCTTCCTTACTTGTTGCTTCTTGATATGATTCATTGGTGAAAGAAGGTTCAACCATGTTTAGACATAAAAATAAGGAATGGTAATTTTGTAATATTGGTATGTCATTTGGTTCAAGTTTCTCCCAATCAATTAACTCAGGATGGACCAGGGGTAAAGGGTCAATTGGAAAGTTTGGGTCCATTGGAGTGAAGTTCATGATTTCATTTGAAGGATCATACATTGTATCACTTAAATTTATGAAATGTGTTTACTCTAGATGGTCCTGTTAGAGTATTATTACCTTATGCTTATTAATTAAATCATATTGATTTAATTATATAAGTTCCTATTACTCTAGTTGCTTAAGCTTCACTTAGGTGCATTATTAATTAATAATGTGCAGCCTAGTTTTTTCCTTTAGGGTTTCTATCTCACCTTTTATAAGGTTGAGCTTTGTACTTTTTCCTTAATCGCATAATAGAATTTTGGAGCTCTGTCATTTTGAGTACAAGAGTTTTGCGCTTTTTCCATTTTGTTGCTTCATTCTTTGTGACAGGTTTATTGCATGCAGCTAGATCTTGGAGTTGAATATGATATTTCATCAATTTCTACATGGTATCAGAGCCCTACTGCTGCAGCTTGTTTGAGTTTTTTGGAGCTGTGGATCAAGCCCTCTCTTTCTAGGGTTTTCTAGCATTTTTTATATTGGATCTGGGGGGTTGCAATTTTTTGGAGCACCTTGGGCAAAAATTGACCTCACGGTTGCGTCCAGAAGGCCCAAAATACCCAAAATCTATATAAAACTTGACCTTTTTGGTCACCGAAGCTTCTGGGAAATTTTGTTTTCTCTCCAAGCCGTACAACACGCAAAACGAGAAAAAAAAATTCAAAAAAAAAATCATTTTTTAAATGATTTTTGTGTTTAAAATAACACCCGCAGTGTAAAACACGTAATCGCCACCCGCGCGCCACTAGGGTGCCACCCGCGCTCAGCCACGGGCCGACGCACCACCATGGAGCCACCGGCACCCCTCCCGGCCGCCGCTCTGCTCAAACTCCGCCCACACAGCGCCTGGTCCCCGCCCGACCGCCACCCTCCACCGGCCGCGCCGCCTCTGCATCGCCCGGC
>MU226861.1:1044009-1059287 GCA_018584345.1 Thuja plicata
TTCATCGAGCCACTAGGTGCAGTTGTTGAGGACTCTACAGAGGACATTCATCTCCTCTTTGCTGACAGTGTCAGCACACCTGTCATACCTCTTACATTGGGGATTCCCTTTTAGGATCCTCGTGTCTTCTCCTTTGAGCATCAGCTCGGCCTTCCAGTGACACCTCATCCTTCAAGGTCACCTCTTTAGTGCCCACTTCCTTTCACTCCTTTGCATTGGAGTCATGGTGGTTTGTTCATTGAAGTCATTCTTTTTGTCTTTGCTTGCTTTTATATCTATTTTTGGAGAGGATTTTTTCCCACTGGGTTTTCTCCTTTGTCTCCAATTTACAGAGATTTCCTTGTACTGGGTACCTGATCCGGCCTTGTTGCCAGGACCCATTTCTTGCTTTCATAGTTTTTCTAGGTCAGCTTTCTCCCTGTGCTCAGCTTAAGGGGGGGTGTTAGAGTATTATTACCTTATGCTTATTAATTAAATCATATTGATTTAATTATATAAGTTCCTATTACTCTAGTTGCTTAAGCTTCACTTAGGTGCATTATTAATTAATTATTAATTAATAATGTGCAGCCTATTTTTTTCCTTTAGGGTTTCTATCTCACCTTTTATAAGGTTGAGCTTTGTACTTTTTCCTTAATCGCATAATAGAATTTTGGAGCTCTGTCATTTTGAGTACAAGAGTTTTGTGCTTTTTCCATTTTGTTGCTTCATTCTTTGTGACAGATTTATTGCATGCAGTTGGATCTTGGAGTTGAATCTAATTTTTCATCAGTTTCTACAGGTCCATGAGATAGGATTAGAATCTTCCTCACTAGAGTCCTCTCGAGTTTCTTGTGGGATAAACTATTATATGTTAAACCTAGAGCTATATCTCTCGAAGAATGATGGTACATAAGTCTCTCCTACCCATTCTTGACTTGTACTTGGTATTGCCTTCAGTGTAGGGGTATAAGAATGTATAACATCAATTTATTTGTCACTACAAGATGCCTTAGATAATGAATCCCATTAATATTCATTTGAGTTATCATCACTATCTGAATCTAACATATTGATGTGTTCATAAAGATGAGAATAATTATTTTGATTGTGACCTTGCTCAAGATATCTGATTCTTGATTTTTCTTCGCTAGACGTCCATGTGGGTAGTATAGGTTCCAATAACCCTTTATTTCCTTTGCCTCGAGGTCCTGATCCTGAATATCCCTTTTTATTTATGATTTGATATCCCTTCCCATATTAATGTGTAGGGATGCTAATGTGTTGAATTCTTTCACTTGAATTTTCTTCTTCTTCATATTTTTATAACCATTGCAGGATTTCATTGTCTTCTTCTTCATTTGAGGATGTGCTATCCCTTACAAAATTTTCATTATACTTGTGAGGTTTTTGATATTTTTAATCAAAGGGTTTTCCATGAGATCCAGGAGAAGTAGGAGTATCCATTAGTGATATAGAGTATTCCCCTACCCCTTTTTGATGAATTCTACATTATTTTTCAAAATTCTTCATCATGATGTCCATATTTTTATATTTTGTCATCTTTTATTTCCCCTTTTCTAATTTAGAGAAATTTGATCCCTCTTTAATAGAAGAATTTGAATTTGAGGAACTAGGGTTCCCTTTATTTGATTCTAGGAAACTAACTATTGCCTTGCCTTTGTGAGATTAAGATGGATTAATTTCTTCATTATTTGAGGGAATAGGCTCATCATAAATTTGGATCTTATTTTTCTTTCTCTTTTAATTTTGAACTTGGAATAGGGATGTCTTCTTCTTGTTTTTGCTTGAGTAGAATTGATGTAGAGCCTTCACTATTATGAGGAACAAATAAGTCTGTCACTGGTTTAACATTGTTGTAGTATTGGAAGGGGCTCAAATATCCACCATCATTTATCTCTTGATCCATGTATGGAAACTTTACACATTGATGATAAGTGGAGGGTACCGCTTGCATGTCTTGGATCCATGGTCTACCCAACAAAATATTGTAAGTTAGCTTAAGGTCTAAAAATTGACAAAATGTATCCTTTTGAATATGAACCACTCTAATTGGTAAAGTGAGCATCCATATTGAGGACCTTTCTGTTGGAAACTACAATTGAAACAATTTTTATATTGCCATTGATGTCAAACCTTAACTGGTAAGGTAGTTGATATCTTGTAAAGTGTCATATCAATTTATTGATGAAGAAGATTTGAAAAGAAGAGATAACAAGAAGACTTGATGAAATGATTGATTTATGTAGAACTACAATGGGTACTTGATGAGATTGCACCTTGACAAGGTAATTTATTATTTATCTTAATTCTAAGTGAAGTTTGGATGACTACAAGGTTAGTCTTGACCGAGTAATAAAGCAGAAGATTAAGGAACTTATGTATTTCCAAGTGATGCGAGTGTTGATCAAGCGTCAGTATGTGTCAAGAAAATTTAGTGTTGACCGAGCATCAATAAATTATCGAGTTATCTAGTGATGACCGAGCGAAAGAACACAATTATGACCGAGTGACATTATTTTAACAGTTTGAGAGAGATTTGAGATCCCAACCAACATAGTTGATTTTGTGGGATATGTAAAGTTTTTTAGAGATAAGGATGATCATTGTGGAGAATTAAATGAGCATTTAATATAAGTTTAACCATTTTTATGTATGGATTAGAGAAGGATTTTTGAGGTGTATTC
This sequence comes from Thuja plicata, assembly GCA_018584345.1. Taxonomy (NCBI): domain Eukaryota; kingdom Viridiplantae; phylum Streptophyta; class Pinopsida; order Cupressales; family Cupressaceae; genus Thuja; species Thuja plicata. The sequence continues at coordinate 1,046,697 of MU226861.1, forward strand.
TAAAATGTAGATGGAAACGAAATGTTGGAAGGATCTGTTGGATTTGACCAAAACCTAAGATCTACGGTGATGATTAAGAGGCAAAAGATTAAGCTACCTGATCAGAGAGGTATAAGATTAACCTAATTGTAGGTTATATGAGTGTGTGGTAGAGGTTAATTCAGTTGATTGGAAAATATAAGAAGAAGGAAGAAAAGGTTGAAGAGAGCAGTATAGGACTGCACAGTGGTGATTACTTGAAGGATTCCCGAGCAAATCTGAGTGATAAAATGACAATGGAGACCAATCAGTGAATTAGCATTTGAGATATAATTGGATCTATATTTGCAAAGTGAGTTGTATGTTTCAGATCACAATTTTATGTTACTTTCAAACCATTATATCAGTTGCAAAATCCTTTTAAACAAGGTTGATCTAATAGTCATATTATAAATCATTTAATCAAGGTGACATTCTAATAGAATGGTCTAAGCCCTCTAACACGGATCACTTTTAACAGGGTGATTAAATCCTTTAATCAGGTCACATTTAACTATGTTTTTTGTAACCTTTAACATGGTTGGTTCCTCACAGAGCTCACTTTAGAAGGGTGAAAAATTGGTAGCATGTTACTGGTGGTTTTTCCCATATTGGGTTTCCACATTAAATCCTGGTGTCATACTTGTGTGAATGATATTTGATGTGTTGTATTGTTAACAGTTTTACATTCTGCAAGTTGATTACTTTAGGACAGTGAACTACAAGTTTATGTTATTGATTATATGCTATAGAGACTGAGTGGATCTGAGTTGGTTAAAGCTTTTTAAAGTTCAATTGGTACATCTGGACCTGGGATAACTGATTCACCCCCTCTCAGTTTTTCTGAATCATTCTAACACTTTCTTCATCATCATAAGCCTTTATAGTTATCTTTCTTTTAGGATCAATGAAATTTTCAGAATATCCTAAGGATTTGACCAAGTTCAATGTACATATATTTAGACTAGCGCCTCCATCTATTAAGACTCTTTTGACATTGTGATTTTGGATGAATACTTCAATTTGCAAGGGTAGATTTTGGGTATGGTGCAAAGACACATTGTCTTTATAAAAAAATGAAAGACAATAGGGATTAATGAGGTGACCAACCATATTTTGAATTTGGTTTGTATCCAAGTTATTGGGAACCATCGTATCCACTAGAGCTTTCTTCATAATTTCCTTATGTATAGGTGAAAGTTTAAGTAACTCTAAGACTGAAATTTGAGTTAGTTTCTTTTGGAGTTAATAAAAAATGGTGTATTTTTTGGATGAGAATGATGAATGATTAGGTAAGTTTGGTTTAGAGGAAACTCCTAGTAAGGTGATTTTGGAATCTTGCCCCCTAGTCACAACATTAGAGTATTCATTTTCTTGTTTATTCATTTTTACAACCACATTGATGGCATTTTCATAGCTAGAGAGGGAATTAATAGTGTTATCATATGTATGTGCAAAATTAACTTTTTGTCTCCTCTCTTATGGTTTTGATTGAAATTGGAAGATTCATCTTTGTCTTGATTCATGAAAGGAGTCTTGGATATCATGTGATATTAATTATTCTTTGGACCATCAACTTGGATTATGCCACCGTCAATGAGGTCTGGTACCACATATTTCAACCCCATACATTCATTAGTTTTATGCCATTTATTATGGTTATACTCGTAATTATTGGAATCACTCCACCGTGATGGCTTCACTTGAGGTTCATATGGTATTGCCTCCAATAAAGTTATGATTTTATTAGAAATGAGAGTTCTTAGGGCTCTCCCAATGGAGTAAACTTTCTTCTTGGTCCTGATGTAAACTGAGACATGAAGTTGAGTTTTGGATTGTTATTCATTTGGTTGTTGTTGAAAGTATTGTTGTTGTTAAAAGGATTTTTGGGTGATTGGTTGATATTATTATCTTGACTATTGGAGCCACTTGAAATGTTAAAAGGTTTAGGTTTTAGATTGTGGGCTCCCACTACTCCATCATTGACTAAATTATTGTTGATGTTGTTCAACCAAAACTCAGGCTTGTCATTATTATTTTTGTTTGAATAATTATTATTGAAAGAGGTATTGTTGTTATTTGAAAAACATTTGTTATCTTTATAGAGCTTTAGTTCCACACTTCTTACTAAGCCATCATCTATTTTGATTTCATTCTCTATCATCTTTTCAAAGTTTGGGGGACATTGAAGTTGTAACCTGAAGTTCATTATTGTGTTCAAGTTGTTTATGAATATATCCATCTTTTATTTTTTTTGGGTACACCATGTAGATATTTATCAAAGACCCTTCTCCATCTTTGTATAAAAATCAAAAAGGCTTCTCCACTTCTTTCCTTGGTATCACATAAGTCAAACTTGGTTATTTTATGTTCAATGTTGTAGGACTATTGATTTACAAATTTCAAAATCAATTCCTCAAAGGTTTTGATACTTGGAGGTAGCTTTGAAAACCATTCCATTGTCATCCCATCAAGGCTTTGAGGAAAAAACCTCATCAAATAAGTGGGTTCATGGAGTTATTCCATACTTAATGTGCCAAAATCCCTTATGTGGTCTTGAGGGTCTGTTGTACCCATATAATTGTCATACTTGGGAAATACCATGTTTTGTGGAAAAGGTTTCATGAATAAATTCTTGTCTAATGGGAAAGGGCAAATGGATTCTATTGAAAATTGTTTTGGAGTACTCATTTTCTTCATGTTATTAATTTTTGTTTGTAGACACTTGAGTTGTTGGTACATAAATTTCAAAGGGGTATCTTCATCCTCATCTAATGTTAATTTGGACATATCAAAATCATGAGGGAGTTTAACCCCTAATTGAGCCAACTTTAGGAAATATCTATCTTTGTCTCTTTCTAAAATATTTTCCATCATCTTCGTGAATAAAGGGTTTTGGGCAGCCTCATTAACATTTTATTTAGTTACTTCTCCATCATGGTTACCCTCGGTATTGTTAGCCTCATACCATGAATTACTTGACATTAGAAATTATTATAGTTCTTCCTCTTGATTATTTTATTGAAAGGGTTGATAAGGAGAATGAGGAGTCTCATCTAGATAAGGTATATCTTCTATAAGCACGGTTCCATTTTCTTGTAAAGTCAATTTAATGTGATGGGATCTTGTCCAAACCAACATGAAAAGGAGTTTAAGGTATTTGTGTAAAACATATCTTTTTGAAAATAATGAAGATGTTTAGGAACTTTGGATCTTTTAATGGATGTTTTTTTCTTTGAGATCATGTATCATCAAGCATAAAAAGTACAAATACACATAATTTCTATCCTTTAAATAGATACATACAAAAAGTGTATATTCTTGAATGTTTTAACAAGGCCTTTACAAGAAAAAACTTCAATCAATCTACCTAAAGTCAATTTCAGTTTAACACGGTTTGACTAGGTAGACTTACTAATTAACTAAGATTTAGTCAATGATCTGTTCAAAGATATTTATTTTTACCTCTCAATTACATAAGCTTCCCACTGATGCCGAGGAGGTTTTGCACAATCCATTAGGACCACATAGAGTAAGCCTATTACAATGATATCTTCCTTCCACCCCATTAAGGATGTAAGTGTTTATTTTTAGAGTGGGTTGGATCAACCCTGGTTAAAGTTTTTTTGTATCTCACTTTGGGCCTTCCCTCTCATGTCTTTTGTAAATATTTTGTGAGATATTCCCTCTATGGTTCTAATCACTTTCAATTTATAACATGAATTTGAAGAAAAAGATAGGTTTAGGAGTTCGATCACCCTAAAAGAGTGAGAGCATATCCCTATTATATGTTATCTCCCAAACACAATAGACATGATTTTTTCATTTTCAAGCCTTTTAATCTAAGGAACTAATGTACTTTGGCATTTTGATCACTTTGATAAAAGTGAAATCATAGGCCTAATACCATTTTTCACAAACAATGAGGCTTCTTAATTATTATTTTGTTCATCCCTTAACCTCTCTTTCTATTATCAAATCCAACATGTTTGGCATTTTGATCATCTTAAAAATATGAGAGCATAGGCCTAGTATCGTCATTGAAAAACAATAATAGGTTTCTATTTATACTAGATTTTGAACCTTGAAATGTCACAATTTAAGCAAATGACTTGTAATCAAAGGTTTTAGGACTCACCTTGTTCGAAGCTTATATGTGCATTTTTTAGAATGTATTGTTTTTCAATACATACCTCGGCGATCATTCCTACTCCTAAGCACCCCCTTCACAAATGTTAGTTCAAAACAAGGCAATTCAAAGTGAAGAAACCCAAAATATTGCACAAATTTACTCAAAAGGACATGCAATTCACTCCAATTCCTAAGGAGAAAAGATCCAATTCAATAAAAAAACTTAGATTTGTAAGCATTAATAAATTTCAAATAATGATCATAAAATTTGATATCTTCATTTAAATTTTCCAAAATATTTGCATTATGAACATTCTTCTCATACCTTTGCAATCTCCTAGCTTCCTTTTCTTTGTGATGAATTTGGCGGGCATGATTCTTCACTTTCCAGTGTTTTTCCATCTGCAAGTCATTTTTAACCAATTTAGCTCAAAGATTTGCAAATTTAAGCTCAAAATGTGTAGGTGCTACAAAACTGTGCATAAGAGCTAAAAGAATTTGCAGAAGCGCTATAGAAAATTTTACAAGAGCTAAAATAACTTGTAGAAGTGCTACAATTTATTGCATAAGAGCTAAAATACAGTAAATAAGAGCTAAGAGATTAAGCATAAGAGCTGAAACAAAATGCAAATGACAAGTCCTGATGCATAGGCATTGAAATAAGTTGTGAAGGAGATGAAAAGTCATCCTTAGGTGTTGCAAAGTCTTGCACATGAGCTGAAATAACTTGTAGAAGCACTACAATTTACAACAGAAGAATTTAAAAGACAACAACATGCAAATGATAAGTCTTGATGTATAGGCGCTGCAAAGTATTGTACAAGAGATGAAATAAGTTGTACATGAGCTGAAACTATACGCAAAAGTGCTAAACTTATGTGTACAAGTATTGTTCTGGTCCTCCAAATCTATAAATGTCAAATCTACACCAAAGATTCACTCAAAATCATTCAAAAATGTTAGTATGAGGCTTGAGCCCCACAATGGGTGCTATTTGTAGTATTAGCAATAGATTCACAAGGCATTACATTAACAAATTAAAGCTAAAATGCTAAAGATGTAAGCTAATTGATCACACAAACTTGATATTGCTAAAAGCTTCTCATGTTTCTCTATCTAAGAAGACTAGATGAATGCTCTCAATTGCAATGAACAATCCTAAATTAACATTCCTTAAAATGAGAGTACTAAATTATGAAATGAAGCTCAATTATGCCTAATTTAATGCTAATAATACTCATTTATATTCAAAACTTCTCCTGAATGCTCCATTATAACATTACAATGCAAAATTCAATTATGCCTATGCTCTCAACAAATTTACCTATAGTGGTAATGCACTTGATAATAGATCTAAAGTGGTGACTTGCATTAAGAAATGCCTCTTATTTATAATATTTTCCTAAGGGTAGGGGGTAGAGTTATCTAACCATGATTAGATGGGAGAGGTTGACTTGTGTTTCAAATATGGGGACAAGATGACAAAATGAAGGGTTATGATAGCGAAGGCTAAATGAATAGCTAATATAGAAAAGATTTGGAGTGATCCATGTGCTTCCAATCCTCTTTTCCCATTGGTTGAATTAATTTTGTCCCTTAGTGGTTGTTGAAAGAATTTAGGAATTAATTAATTCAAATAATTAATTAAATTAGCCATGTAGGGGAATTAGATGGGTTGGATTTGATTATTTCAATGAACTATATAACTAATTGATTAAATCAATTACATAGTTTATTTTATTTTTCAAATTTAATTAATCCCTCTTGGCTTGAATTTAATTAATTAATGGCTTTGTTAATTAATCCATGATTTTGACTTCATTTGACCACTTTGAGTTTCGGTGACCAATATAAGGTGTATACACAATGAATGTATAAGCATATTATCAATATTTAGTTTACTGGTGTAGATAAAAAATAGTGAAATCAATGAAATGTACTAAAACAAAGTAACCCTTTGTACTATGATTATTTTCTTCATAGTATGTTTTATATGGAGTGGGTGCTCCTAGTTTGAGTTGGTTCTCATATTGCTAGTGAGGCATAAAGTTTGCAACCAATGAGATTTGGCCAATGAGGATTAATTCTCATGATGTTTTTTCACTCTTCTAGGGTTTCCCATTCAAACACTTTTGTTATGTGACTTGAATATATGATCCTTGTGTTTCACGAAGTGGATATATGCCTTGATGTGACTATTTTGATTTGTATGATTTTCTATAATGATTAATATTGTTTTGATGGCATTATGTTGGATCATTTATTTGTTCAATGGAGTGATTTTATGCACCATGGATTCACCCCCCTCTCAGTGGTTTGAATATCCCAATAAGTGGTATTAGAGAAGCAGGTTCATTATATATATAAACAAGGAGAAACACACCAATAATCTATCTATAGATTTCATGTGAGGCTCTTGCACATGAGTATTTATCCATCCATGATAGGTGTAGAACAATTAGGAGGTACTCTTCCTCCACCACATGCTACTTGGGTTGGTTCATCCTGAACTCACAAAATTTCACCCAAACAATAAGATAACAACTAGATCACAACTCAAACACTCACACATCTATTTGTCAACAACATCAACTTCATTTGAAACAACGTGACTAGAGATCTCAGTGTTGTAGCATGGGTTTTGAGACTACATGTAATGATCTACTAAGGAACCCTCAAGGATAAGAGATAAAATAACATAAAATAGCATGGATTTTTTTTTTTGAAAGATTTAAGTCAATTCATATGCAACGTGCGAAGTTCTAAAGCTCAAACCTCAAGTATAGGTCAAACTGTCACTAAGAGACATTTCAAAAGAGGAAGCCTAAATCCATGAAACTCAATTAAGAAAGGTAATAGGTCTTATAAAACATTAAGCATGATACACACAGTTGTTTAAGTCACTAAAACCTTCCCTAAAGTTTTATAATTTAACTACAAAAAATAGACTTTTTTTCTAGGTCATCATAGATGAGCTTTGTCAAGAACTAACTTGCACTCAAATTACACAAAAACCATTAAAACTAATTATAAACTCTTATAAATATATTATTATAGTTTCTTTACTCTTCTATCTTAAAAATACAACTAGAATGAATTCAAACAAATTCTCTATGCTCCCATAATGCTCTCTAAACTAAATTGTAGGACTGGGGCACCCATAATAGATACTAGCACAAAAAATGAACACAATTATCCTAGATTAATGCAAACTACAAAATTTTCCTATAAAAATGCAAACTATGAAAGTGTTATGGATGAATGCAAACTATGGAAGTGTCTTGGACTAATTTAAACTATGAAAATGACTTAGATGAATGCAGAATACAAAAGTGTCATGGATAAATGCAAACTGTGAAAGTTTATTGGAATAATAAAAAGTAAGAAAGTATCTTATAAAAATCTATGCCATACAAGTGCCTTGGACTAACGAACAACATGCAAGTGCCCTATTTTTATACTAGCATCCTTCAAATTGACAGATCCCCTCTATCATCCTCTATTCGTGCATATGCCCTTGCTGGTGACCTTATTCAATTGACTTTAGGACCTCCTTAACACCCCCAAAACATTGGTTGATATAAAATACAAATATAATACCTGGAATGAGAGAATGATAAAAAAAATTTGGGGATAGAGTGTGTAAAGTGTCCCCGAGCATAAGGAGACTCCCACAACCTTAGTGGACCCTAAACATGTTCAATTTAGCCTAATTTTTAAAATTAAATTATAAAACCCTCAAAAACATTCTATTTATCTAAAAATCACATTGGGACACTTTATTAGGTATGTTGGGATGCCCAAAGTGATCAAAATTGAGCCAAACACTCACAAATCATACTAGGAGTCACTCAAATGACCTAGAATCCACATGAAAATTCTAAGAGGGGTATGAAGCACCATAAAGAAACCACAAGTCATCATGAGAAAATATTTATGTTTATTTTAAGCATCAAACTAACTATTCTTATGAATGAAGTCGAGATACACATGCTAAAAAATGAAGCTAACAAAGAAGATGTGCCTAGTACCAACACCGAAAAACCAAAACCAATAGAAATACTAATAATATCCAATTACATAATGTTGGGATATTTTTGAGATATTGTTCTGATTTTGCATATATGTGTTGGCATTAATTTTTTGTCATTGATGTCAACATATTCTTAATGTTGAAGACAATGTTCCTAGTTTGTTCAAAGAGATTATTTATGTGGTACAACTACTATGTTGAAAGTTAGATGTTGTGAAGATGGTAATGTGTTTGGGGATGTCTGTCTTGATTTAGTTTGAGTGGCAGAGGTTAGCATGATGATTTGAGTAAGTTGTGAAGGATTTATCAGAGACTGCTATTTTGGTTGTTCAGGAAGATATAGTGTTTCATGTATTTGATCGGTTTAGATCGTTATGCAATATTCTTTGTTTCTAACTTGGTGGTGAGTTCATGGTATGGATGTATGTACTCATCTTGAGCGGTTCATCATTTGGATGCTTGAAATCTATTTTTCTTTTATGACAGTGGTTGTTGTTTAACTGTTCCTGATGAGTACTGCAGGGATGAGTATGAATTATAAGACAATTGTTCTTGTTTATGCCATGGTATTTCATGTTGCTTGTTGTTGTTTCGATATCATGTCCTATTCATGTTGTTAGATCACATTGGATTATGTGATCAAAATTGGATATTTTTCATGTAACGTGTTGATGTTCTTGTTGTTCTTGGCTGACTTGGCGGTGTAGAATGTTGTGATAGATCGTAGCGTGATTTATGGATCTAGAGAGTGTTTGAGGATGTTTTTATTGGTCATTTCTATGTATTAGCCAACATTCAATGGAACACATTGTGTATTAAGTTGTAATAAATAAATATTTGGGAATTAGGTCCCTGACCAACCTAGTTGAGATAATTTGATGTAAAGTATACAAATATGTAATCATTTGTAATTTTGAAAGTGTGTAAGAGTGTAAGAGTGTGAGAGCGCATGAGATGTTGAAGAGAAGAGGTATGAGTGGAATCTAAAACTGAGGCAAAGATATGATGCACTTTATTGCAACTATATTAGCATATCAGAGATGTTGTTTTGTCAATTTGTGAGTTTGAACAATATATCCTTTATGATTTAAGATTAGAGATTGTTGTAAGGCAATGAGCCTTCATTGGGATTGAGATCCTTGTTGTATTTCAATAGTAAGATCTAGGAAGTGTTCCCAAATACATGTGCATTCCCATTTGTAATACTCTTAACATGGTACATTGCTTTTTATAGAGTATATTCATCTTGTGGGTTTTATCCCCGCTGAGGTTTTTCCCCTAACTAGGTTTCCACACCAAAAGTCTTCGTGTTATGTGTTGATTATTATGTTATGTTCCTATATTCATGTTTATCTTTCATTTCATATTTGAGATTAAGTTGGTAATTTGGTTAAAGGTCTTTAATTTTTTGTCACAATTGATTTGCACTCACCTCTTAGTTTTGTGTGTTTCATTAATTGTAACAATTGGTATTAGATTCGGTGTCCTCTTTTCAAAGCTTAACCACTTGAAGAGATTCAGGATGTTGACCTTTAAGAAGGAGAGTCCAATATTTTATGAAAAAAACTATACTATATGGGAGGATCAAATGATTACACACTTGAGATGTATCAGTGAAGAACATTGGGATGTTACAAAGAAAAATTACAATCCTCACGTAGATCTTTCTGTTAGACCCAAAAGGAGGTAAGCACAACTAAGAGGGGGGGTGAATCAATTGTACATACCTAATACTATTAATTCCACTCTAGCCACTTAGATCTAAAAGATAAATATGAAATTCAAGATCCATAACACATAATATAGAACACCAAGATTTGTTCTCGAGGAAACCCAATTAAGGGAAAACCCTAGTGGGAATCAAACCCACAAGATGAATGTACTCTGCTAAAAGTATTTCCTAGTTAAGAGAAAAATAGAGAACAAAGGATTCACAAGCAACCACAAGATTACAACCCAATTTCCAGACACACTACCCAAAGCTCACTTCTCACAATATAATCATGGATCTAGCCCTCAGTTGTGTTCACCAATCTATCTTCAATTACAATAGGGTGGACATACAGTCCATTACAACCAAAGTGACAAATAACATCTCTAATGCCAATATAGTTCCAATGAATTACAAAATCTGCCTTAAATGTAGAACACAAGTATTAGCAATTCTCTTTACAATTGCACACTCATACCTCTCCTACAATAATTACAAAATGATCTCTCATTTATACCGATTACAAATAATAATCAACAACTAGATTAGCTAGACCTATACAATAAAAGATATAAAGATTATTCTCAATCTCCAAAGTGATACAAATCAAGTCAGCTAAGACTTATATAGGACCTAAATATTCAACAACTAAAAGAATAGTGTGTTACCAAAGAAGCATCAAGAATCACAACACATTACTCCATCAAGTCGGCTAAGACCTAAATGAAGAAACACCAACATGCTACCCAAAACAATAAATTTGATCACTTCAAATAATTCAATACAACAACATGATCATCACACAATCCAAGAACACCAACAAGAACCATGAATACCATCCAGAACAAAATCCAAACTCATCTTCATCTCTGATCAACAAGAACACCAAAATACCAAACTCTGTCACAACAAAAGATAGCTTGTCATACTCTAAATCATGAACAACGCTAATTGAGAACATAATTATAAGGCATCATGAAACCACCAACTTCACAACCTATGAAACATAAAATTCAACACATACCATTCAAAATACTCAACCATTATACACAGGAACACTGTAATAGCAACAACCATCCGAATCGATCTAACCTCTCTCAAACTATCATTGAAACTTCTATGGACCTTTATAGACCAACTACAAGCACTATGGAATAATACCTCATGATTTAAACTCAATATCTTCACTATAGCACCTAAACAAGTGAAATATTCTTCACTGAACACACTGTCTGAAACAACAACTAGTATGTTGACATCAATGACAAAACATTAATGTCAGCACACATGAGAACCAAAATCTGACATGATAAAAAAATATTTTAGCAATATCCCCCTTTGGAATTTATGGAAACATGCAAAGTGAAAAACTAATCAATGCACAAAGTCATTAATATATCCACCTGATCACTCTGAATATCTAGTTTCAACACAATCTCTCCCAAGCATAATCACCTCTATTTTTCACATATAATCTCTCCCCCTTTGACATCAATGGAAAAGGACCAAAGATTTTTTTGAAAAAAAAAAAAACTAAACTCACCTCAAAAGGAAAAAAATAGGAAAATCTTAGTACCAAACCATAATAACCATAAGAATGCTCCCCCTAAGGAGTAGTCCTCATACTCATCAATCTAGTGAATGATATTCTGATAGATTTTATGGATTGATGTCATCCTCAACATCATTAGTTCTAATAGGAGGGGCTATCACCCCAAGCTTCTCCCTAAGATACACAAATGTATCCTTCGAAAAAGGCTTTGTAAAGATATCAATAATTTGTTCTTTAGTAGACACAAATTCCAGTTTTACTTCCTTTTCATTGACTTTAACCCTCAAGATATTATACCTAATATAAATATGTTTTGTCCTTGAATATAATAGACAATTCTTTGAGATATTTATATCACTAGATTTATCACAATAAATAAAAATAGGTTCATCAATGTTTATCCTTATATCCCTCATTATTTTATTCATTTAAACTACTAAAACAATTTATTGCAGCAACAACAAACTCAGCCTCGGCAGTAGATTGAGAAATACAATCGTACTTCTTACTAGTCCAAGAAACTAGTCTCTTACCCAAAAAGAATGCACCTCCACAAGTACTTTTCCTATTATCTACACTACCTACCCAATCAGCATTAGTGTATGCACATAGAGTGAAGTCATCATATTTTCCATACCATATTCTATAGTTAACTATACCCTTCAAGTATCTAGAAATTATTTTGACAATAAATATATGTGATTCCTTCGGTTCAACTTGAAATCTTGCAACAATTCTAACAACATTTGATATGTCTGGTCTAGAATGAGTTAGATATTTCAATCCTCTGATCATAGATATTTATAATGTTTGATTAGCACAAGGGGAATCATCATCCATAGTTAACTTGCAACCAGTAACCATAGGAGTTCCTACTGGTTTTGAATCTTCCATACCAAATTTCATCAACAATTCTCTGACATACTTGGACTGTTTGATACAAATTCCTTTATCCAACTATATAATTTGCAATCCAAGGAACAATTTCATCTTGTTAGAGTAATAAAGTGATTCCACTTATTAATTAAATCATATTGATTTAATTATTAAGTCACTTATTATCTCTCTTTTACTTAAGCTAAACTTTAGGCATTTAATAATTAATTCTTTTATTAATTATTATTATGCAACCTAGATTTTCCCTTT
>MU226861.1:1061523-1080572 GCA_018584345.1 Thuja plicata
CTCTTTGTAAATTATTCAATTCGATGGTTATTAATTAATTGAGGATGTTATTGCATTAAGAGTTTTTTCTCCATTATTTGCACAAGATGTTTCCTCTTCCATCAATCTGTGATTTTTGGCTTCCATATCTTTTTTGCTTCTCTTCCTGTGACAGGTTTGCATGCAGGTGATTCTTGGGAGTTGTGGGTTGATAGTTTTCATCAACTCCAATACATCTTGCCTATCATAGACATCTCAATTTTTTTTGCATTTTATCAGTAAAACCTCTACTTAGCTCGTCATTACCACAAAATATAACATCATCAACAAATATTTCAACAATCAAGATATTGTCATCAGTTATTCTGAAATATAAGTTACTATATATAGTACTCTTTCTGAAACTAATATTTGTCGAATACCTATCCAATTTGGCATACCAGGCTCTAGGAGCTTGCCTTAGTCCATACAATTCTTTCTTCAATTTACAAACTATATCTCCTTCCTCGATTAGCGTAAAATCATTAGTCTGCTCAATATAACATCTTCCTCTAGTTCGCCATTTAAGAATGCAGACTTAACATCCATCTGATAGACTTTAAATTTTATGTAAGCTACATATGCAAGAAGTAATCTAACTACTTCAAGTCTAGAAACATGAGCAAAGGTCTCTGTAAATTCAATACCTTTCATCTGTGAATATCCTTTGCATACCAATCTTGCTTTGTTTCGAACCACTTTACCATCTTCATTCAACTTGTTTATGAATACCTATTTAGTACTGATCACATATTTGTCAATAGGTCTAGGAACAAGAATCCAAGTTTTTGTCTTCTCAATCTGATCAAGTTCTTCTTTCATTGCTTTCATCCAAATCTCATCATTACATGATTATTTTATATCTTTAGGCTCAAATTCAGATAACAAACATGTTTCATCCCTAGAAATTCTTCCTCTAGTTTGAACACCTCTATTCTTATCACAAATATGACATCTTCAGAATGATTAATCCTTACATATAGTGGATTTTTTGGTGTAAGTTGTGTAGCATACCCTTCAGTGTCAATATCCAGTTTCATTTTCCACAAGTTCTTTATTCTTTACTGAACCATCCTGATTCTAATTTTGCACTTCCATAATCTGATTGTCTTCTTTAGCTATGTCATACCAACAATTTCTTTCTAATCTCTGCACATTCTCATCAACTCTGACATTTTCACTTTCAACAATCTTCTTCAGTCTGTGGTTATAACATTTATATTCTTTTCTCTTTTTAGAATATCTAAGAAATATTCCTTCATCACTTCTAGGATCAATCTTTCTGATATCATCATCTCTCTTAATATAACATTTACTCCCCAAAATTCTAAAATATTTCACTGTAGGAATATGACCATACTATAATTCATAAGGATTCTACTTGTTCCTTGTCTAATTTGTACTCGGTTCAAAGTATATATTGTGGTGCACACTGCTTCTCTCTAGTAGATCTGTGAAAGCTTTCTTTCAATCATCATAGTCCTAGTTGTGTCTAGGATAGTCTTATTCCTTTTCTCAGCAACACCATTCTGTTATGGAGTTTACAGAGAAAAATTATGTCTCTTTATCCTATATTCTTCACAAAATGCATAAAACTCACCATATGTAAATTCTCCACCTCTGTCCAATCTTAGGCACTTTAATCTCTTTCCAGATTTTGTTTTTACCATCATCTTCAATATCTAAAATTTCTGAAAAGATTCTAAATTCTCTCTCAAAAATGTAACCCACATCATTCTTTAATAGTCATCAACAAATAGCATAAAATATCTTTCACCATAATATATTCTTGTCTTAGTAGTACCACATAGATCTGTATGTGTCAAATTCAACAATCCATTCGAAGAGTATGTCTTATTCTTGAAAGTATATCTAGTCAGTTTACCCAATTAATATTCTTTGCACATGTTGTTAGGATTCATCAATTTAGGTAAATCTCTTTCAACATTAGTAGTGCTAACTTTTACCATATTATCATAATTCACATGATAAAATATTCTATATCATAACCAACCGTCATCAATCTTAGCAATCAAACATTTATCCTCGATATTTTTCAAATGAAATAGATTACCAACATTTTGTGTACCTGATGCAATAAGCTTTCCTCTAATTCTATTGATCTTATAGATTCCATCCATGAATTCCAATTTGTAACCTTTATCCAATAGTTATCCAACACTCAACAAATTATGACTTAAACCTTCAACATACATGACATCATCAGTACTATTTTTACCATCAAGAGTGATAGATCGTTTTCCTTTAATCAAACAAGGAGCATTGTTACCATATCTAACAATACCACCATCATAGTCTTCAAGATTCTCAAACTTATCCTTATCACCAATAATATGATATGAGCATCCACTATCAATGACCCATGCATATTTTTTAACAACTCGTGAAACGAATGTTTTTTCCTCATTAGGATTATCTTCTTTAATAGCAATAAACACAATTTAATCCTCACTAGCAACATACTCAACTCAGTCACACCTTCTTCAACAACATAAAAAAATTTATGACCCTTAGAATTATATTTATTATACTTGTATCTACTATCCTTAGAGTTTTTTTTGTACATCTAGATGCAATATGACCAATCTTATTACAATTGAAGCATTTCAAAGGTAATTTTCCTTCATACTTACCCAAGCTCTTAAGTAGTCTTCTCCCAATCAAAGCTCCAAGTTCATTAATCTTCCTCTCTTCCTCCATGATCTCTTCCCAATATTTGGCGTAGTATTTGAATTTTATATTTGTAGAGATTTCTCCCTGTGATGAATTATATAACTGATTGAATGTTTGAAGATGATAAGTTGATGATCACCGAGCTGCAGAAAGTAAATGCAAGACATTAAATCAGGTAATGTATTGTATTTTCATTGATGTCAACTTGATATAATCTGATTGGTCATATACATATTTTCATATACTTCAAGAAACCAAAGATATAAAGTTTATGTTATCGGTAAACATAAAAAGCCAGTGTACACCGAGTGACAGTAAACACCGATGGACAGTGCACACCGACGGATAGAGAACCTCAAGCAGTTCACAATGTATAACAAGCACCCCAACACCGAGCATAACTAAAGTCTTCACCGAGCATAACTGAAGTGGTCACTGAGCATAATTGAAGTTGATGCCTGAGGACAACTGGAGTCAATGACTGAGAAAACTAAGAGTTCATGACCGAAATCAACTGGAGTTAGAAAATGACAAAACACTTAGCTGGCAGGAGCTATATTTAGATTTAATTGATTGATTGCTTTATTTACATCGACCAATTGAACTAAAGATTTAAAGCTAGTTTTATTCACAGTTTTCAAGAAGAAATCTACAGAATAAAACTAAAGCAAAGCTTTAAAGATTAAAGCAATGCATGGCAAGATTTGCGGATCAAGAAGAAATCTACGTCAAGAACAAGAAAGACAAGGAGATTGAATAGTGAAATCATGTCTATATAAAGAGACAAGTAATTCATTATGAAGAGAGGAATGCTGAATATAATTCTGGTGAAGATAGAAGTCTTCATGCAGATCTGATCATACAAGCTGAAGAACAGAGCCAAAGAATTCTGCAGACACCGAGCAACAGAAGCAAGAGCATTCACCGAGTAGAAACAAGAAAGAAGGGGAGAAAAGGAATTGAAGAGAACATTGATTAGAGAGGTATTATGGACTAACAATAGATCTAAAAATTTGCAAGTTAAAGTTGTATTATTAAATAAATCATTTACTATTTTAGTTTAACCATTGATTCATAAAATCTCTTAACTGAGTGGGATTTAACCATCCTTATTGTATCGAGATACTCAAGAGTATCAAAAGTTTTTTCATGTTGATAGCATAGTGAATGCTAGGTCAAATGATAAACTGTTAGTTTTAAATCCTCTAACAAGGTCGCACTTAACAGTGTGTTTGTAACCTTTAACAAGGTTGGCTCTTCACCGAGCTCACTTCAGAAGAGTGAAAGTTTTGGGTTACTGGTCCCAAGTGGTTTTTCCCTTAACAGGGTTTCCACATTAAAAATCCATGTGTCAAATGTTTATATGGTTCATTGCTTTGATTTTTTTCTCTACACATTACTAAAATTGGATTGGTTGGTAAACACTCAGCTATTCGGTAAAGGCTAGAAAAAGACAAATAGTATATTCACCGAGCAGTATATATATATATATGTATATATATATATGTATATATATATATATATGTATATATATATATATATATGTATATATATATATGTATATATATATATATATATAAGTTAGATTTACACAAGGCATACATCTTGTAGGACTGAAAGATAACTGAAGGTATTATATTTGTGATATAATTTTTGGTTGAATATTGGAATTATTTTTGAGGCCACTAATTCACCCCCCCTCTCAGTTATTCTAACACCCTGCTCATACTTAGTTACACTGGCTTTAAATGCAGTCTCAACCTTTGGAAGTTCCTTACTAAGTGTAGTAATCTCATAGGCACAAATTTTATCTGTCAAAGCTTCTCTAGAAATGTCTCTTATAGTTCTCAATTCCTCAATAGAAGCAACTTTCTCACTATAACATGCGGGAAAAGATCTCAAAATCTTGTCTATAACTTTATTATTTTTCAAGGTACCACCAACACATTTGATTGTAAAAACTAGATCATTTACTCTCTACAAATAGATTGAGGAAGTTTCACCTTCACTCATCTTTGTATCTTCATATTTTGCCTTTAATCCCTGCAAATTAGCTTGATTAACATATGTATCACCTTCATAAATAGTTTCCAATATCTTCCATACCTCATGTGCAGTTCTTAATCAATAAATGTGAGAATATTTCAAATCAGATAAGGCGTTGATCAATGTCTCCCTTGCTAACATGTTCTCCTTGAATTTCTTCTTTTCATATGTAGTAGAATTTGTTAGATCATTTGGAATAACATAAGGCTTCTAAGTAATATATCAGTATTCATCTTGTATCCCAATGCATATCAGGTAGGTATTCATCTAATCCTTCCAAATCAAGTAGTTATTTCCATCAAAATTCAGACTCTCTTTTCTTATACTTTCCATGACGGATAGCCTTCAAGCGGTTAAGCTTCTTCAAAAGGAATCAACTCTGATACTAATTGTTAGGCCCAAAAAGAGGCAAGCACAACTGAGAGAGGGGGTGAATAAGTTGTACCTACTTGTTAGGGTCAGTTAGAGTTGCCTTTGTTAAAGTGTCGAAGACCCTTGTTAGTTCATTAGTTTGAAGCTCTTTAGCGCGTTCCCTTGAGAGTCTTTCCTTGTGCTAACCCTTCAAGCGCATATCCCCTTCAAATTTGTCAAGTTCAAGTTTAGCCATTCTCGGACGGATCCATTCCAAGGCTCAATCTTCACCAGAACCACTTCGAACCTCTTTGAACTCTAGTTCAAAGTAGTTCAATAAATGTTTTATCTTCTAACGACTATTTTCTGTAGGTGGGCCCTGACCTATATCACCTTTTGGAGGTGAACCACTTCGAACCTCTTTGAACCCCGGTTCAAAGTAGTTCAAAGAGGTTCAAAGATGGATTGCGGGTAGAGTCATCAGTGAAAGGACAATTGATGGGACCCACGACATGACCTGGTGGCATGATAATGGTTAAGTTTTCAAGAGGGGCAGTTTTGATTTGACGGGAGCCACGAGGCAAACTTCCAATAAGGTTTAGGGTGGCATTTAATGAGATTGTTAGTACAAGCAGAAGGTATCATTTGGGGTATGATTAATAATGATATTAAAGGTGGTGGATTCCAAGGACATCCTATTGCTAAGTCATTACGGCTCACATCATCAAAATTAATGTCCCCAACATATGCTCATTAAAGTCGATCTTTCTGGGCATTTTTTTGAAAATATAAACAGCTCTATAAGTTTTCTTTCCTGTTATTTTTCTACGGAGTCTCGGCTGTGGAGAAGAATTTGTCCCGAGTCTACGTAAAATAGTTAGCTCCCGAAGCCTTTTCTCTTTTTATGTTGTTGTTTAATATATTGATTCAAGAGCGGGGGTACGTCTGTGTTTTTATTCCTGAAGAAGGGATGAGGTGCAGTTTGCATTTCTTTGGGAACGTTAGAAATATGCAGTGCTGAGCTCCTATTATCTTAGACACAGACCTGTTAGAGATACCAGTAGAAAAAATGGCAGTTGACTACACAAACCGTGCAGCGGAAGACCATAGTCTAGAATTCCTTTTGAGTGGATTATTAGAAGCCACAGCGTTCCCGTCAGTTGTATGCCTAGAATTAGTTCAGCAATGTATTAACAGGTATGATATTAAATCCAAGTGTGTTTTGAACGTGGAAGGCCAAACCCTTGTGCCAGTCAATAGGGAGACTATTATGGCTGTTTTCAAAACCCTTGAAGAATCTTTTGTCATCTTTACACCCACCCAATCTGTAGCTCAGTACAAAGAGAATGAAGAAAAAAATTGGAGTCATGTGGCTAGGAAGTGGACTCAAACCAATTACAGAGGCGGCTCTCGGTTGCCCAAAGTGCTCACTAAGGATCACATGAAACCCCTTATTCATGATGTGATAGTGTTGCTTCACCAGATTAAAGGTTCAGAACAAGTTCTTCTCTATGAGGAGTGGATGTTTCATTTTATAGAAATAATCTTGGAAGGGGGTCAACATATTGATTGGGCGGAAATCATTGCTAGTTCCCTGAGGGACCAACTTAAGCAGGCTCAGGCCATTAAGAAGGAATTATTTATGTCCTCTTATTTGATATATTGCCTAGCATGCACACAGGATTTGTCTACCATCCAACACGTTCCTTGGAATGAAGATATTTTAATTTATGAGTACTGCCCTTTATTAAGGAAAGATAAAATTTTGGAAAATTACAGGAGGGTTCATGATGTTTTCCTGGGTAAATTGTGTCAATAATTGGTAGGGGTTCCGAACCAAAGAGTTTCATTGGAGGCACGAAAACTAATTCAAACTTATGGCAGCCTGTATATTCAATTCCCATGTTTCACCTACATTCAGATCAGAGGCTTTGATGATGAACCTCTCAGGCTCCCAAGGTTTGCTTTCGATTGTTTTATTTTGGCAGAAGTTTGCAGGCAATTTTTTGTGGTTATCAAAAATGCTCTGCCAGAAGAAAAGTGGCTTTCTATGTTCCTAGTTAAAGTTGGTAATTTAACCTGTAATAATATGATGGATGCTTCAGTGATAGGAAGCAACTTGTTGAACTTTCACTTGCAATTTTATAAGTTAAGAAGGGGTTTTGACAATAAGGGCTTCGCCAGGCAGGTTCTACGCCTAAGTAATTATCCTTCACCCAGCTCGCACCTGGAAGACCTATGGGAAGATCTCGGTGATGAGGAGGCAATCTAGAGATGAGATCATTCCAGGCTCATAATTTCACAGATCAAAATGTTGAAGTTGAATTTTGATATTAAGGATGTGGAGGAGGATAGTTCCGAAACCACAGGTTCAGAGGCCAACAATGTGGATGTGAAATTTCCCCCGGATATAGATTGGAATAGGAAAGAAGAAGATCATATAAAGCTAAGGGCCTGAACCATTTTTGGGGTCACGAAAAGCTGGTTAACAGAAAGGAAGAAGGAGAGAGCTGAGAACCCCCCTCTTAAAAAGCATAGTGCAAAATCAACCTTAATGAAAATGAAGCATGCCCCATCTAATGTATCTCCTGTGGCTCCAAATGCAGGTAAAATTACATCTCCCAAGAAAAAGGTGGTTTCTAGTAAGCACCTGACTACACCGAGATCGAGACTGAGAATAAGATCAGAGAAGCGTTCTCAGATGGCAGCTTTAGGACTCAACTACCTGGATGTTGAGATTAATGATGATGATATTTCATTTTCTCCGGATGAACAAGTAAAAGAACAAGAGACTTCTATTATGAATACAGAGGTACCTCAGGCTGAGAATACTCCTATAAAAACCCCTGATAATTGGATAGTCACTGGTTCAGTCCCTCCTTGGCTTACTGAATCGGTGAATAGGAGGAAGAGTTACAAACCCATTTCACTTCCTGTGAAGGAGATTGTTACTAAATATGCTACCCGGACTCCCAAAGCAAAAAGAGTGAAGAGTGACACTAGGCTATCTACCAATTCATCTACTGGAAAGGTGACTACAGAAATAGCCACTTTCAAGCCTAAAGAGGGAATTCAGGAACCAGAGGCCAAAGACTTCAAAATTACAAAGATGGAACTTGGTGTTCTGAACAGGGATTCTAGGGATCACTTATTTAAATTCTCAGCTGATCATATGCTTGGGCAGTCACAAAAAGATGGAAGAGAGAAACGTAAATTGAAACAACTAGTTTCTACCATGGCTGAGTTTCTTTCCTCACTCGCTGATGATGGAGTCCTGCCACTGGCTCAGTCATCACAAGATTTTGATCCGAATTCAGTTGAAAGACAAAAGCCAGTGAAACAAATACAATAGGGGAAGGTTCTGTTAGATATCATGAAGTCTTGGATAAACAATGTTATCACCGAAGGAAGTGCTTTCATCCGTGAGTTTATATCCACTTGCCTAGATGGAGAAACATTACTTGGTGAGGTTCAAACCCTAGATCCAAGCTGGGAAATGGAAGAAGAAAAATGCACAATGATCATCATATAGGTTTAGGAAATAGAAAACTATGGTGTGACTCAATTCTTAGCTGAGAATTCGATGAAACTGGTAGACCCCTATATGTTGTTCATCCTAAAGCAGAACTTCAGATGGAAAAATACAATGTTTAAAGCTACAATCTCTCAAGTCAAAGTGATCAAAAAGGAGGTGTTGGATATGCATGTGGATTCCCTTAAAGATATCAAGTTAGTTAATCCCTCGAGTATTTTGAAAATTGACGGAGGTAACATGGATGCAGATGCCATGGTCAAAATATTCTTAGACACCATGAATGCTCTCAAAGAAAATGAAGCGCTGACAGTTCAGGATTTCACCAGAATTGCAAACGTGGAGTCTATGTTGTTGCTGAAGTAGGTGGAGAGAATTAGGGAGTTAAGGTGGGAAAAGAACGCGACTTGGGCGAAGCTGACAAGCCTGAAGAACCTGCATTCCCAACTAGCCCAAGAGTTAACAAATGTGTTCCAATCCTTGAAGCTTGTACAAACTGCCATGTCAGAAGGCCTCGATGGGAGTTAGAAATCTTTGGGACATCATTTTCCCTTGCTTTATGTTTTAAGTGGCACGTGTTTTGAAACTCTATTTTTATTAGTTATGTAACTGGTTTTAAACGGTTTTCCTTTTGGTGTCCGAGAGGCCAGGTTTTTTTGGAGGCTCTCTCAGATGTAAAACTATTAATAGGGGAACTTTGAACTGAAAAAGGGTTAGAAAATCAAGGTAGAAAATAGATAGTTTCTATTTTGAGTAGATAGTTAGCATAGGCTTTTCTTGAATTTCTGAAACAACTGGTAACTAATTTTTTATCAGACTTGGATCTGATTAATATATGAATATACAGATGCATGGTATGGTTTAGATCTTTGAATCAAAATTTGGAATGTATTTGATTTCTTTGAGAATTGGTACATTTAAATCTGCGCATGTGTTGTTTATATTCAGTCACTTCCAGTTTCTTTATAGCTTGTCTTTCTTGAGTTATTTCATAAGTTGTCTGTTTTAGAATTAGTTAGTAGATCTCTGTTTACTTCATGCTTATTATATTTATTAGTTGACTCTGTAGATTACCTCAATACCCAAGAGTATTTGAGTGGTCCTTCTACACTTTCTAGTTAAAGGTGTATGAATTTACTTTTTATGTTTGTAATTCATTGAATATCTCATAAGGAAGCTGAACCTTAAAAATTTAGAGGGAAGAAAATTCTTATGCTTACCCAACCGTTGATGAATCCTTTGTCTTCAAAAACATAGAGTCTTTATACATTTTCATCTAAAAAGAAAGAAGACAAATTTGTTCGCCAATAGATTTTTGGCGACTCTACTGGGGAAAGGAATCGAAGTCTCAGTGCTTTCTTTTCTCACAAATTGGAAGGTACCTCCCCGAGGATGGAGGTTGGTGGCTCTATTGAAAATGAATACCACAAGGTATTTCAAAGATATCTAGAGATCTTGGAAGATTGGGTTCCAGCAAAAAGTGAAGATATCACAAATATCTTTCTCTTTATACCGCCATTTAGAGAAAATCCAATCAGAGAAGTTACAGAAGATGTGGCAAAGCAAGTAAGTTTTCTAAAGTTTTTTTATGGTGCCATCCTCATCAAGAAGAGATCTCCTGTGCAAGAACCAAAGAAACAAGAGAAAGCATGTGAGAAAGAAGAAGCTGGTAAAACAGAATGTGCACAAGAAAGGGATCTTCAATGCAAAGAGAATGATAGTTTAGAGGAAAAAGAAAAAGATCTTTCTATTTTTTGCCCCCTGATAGTTCTCTCTTCTCTACCTTTGGAAGAATCGATGCAGCAAGAAATGGCCCATCCTCAAGAAAATCTACCATCAACTATCAAAAAGGAGAACTTTGCTGCCCAAAATTCAGATTGTGAAGATGGGGCTGGATATTATGATGTTTTGAAAAATGATAAGATGGGCAGAATGTCTAGTATGCATAATGATGATATTCTTTCTACTGGAGACAAAGTAAGTATCCCTATAAAAGAAAATCTCATCCCAGATGCAATGTCTTCCTTTGCTGAAATATTTCATAAGGCTAAAAGTTGCATGAAAAATGATGATCTTTATAACATCAATTGTGAAGATTATTTAATCTTTCTTAAAGAGATTTCTAGGCATCCTTTCTTTCATCCCAAAGTGGGAAATCACTTGAGGAATAATGTGCAAAGGATCCAGGAAAAATTAGAAGTTTACAATAAGTCTTGGATTTTCGGGAATGACTATGTTGTCACCAAATTGATGCATACTATTAGTTTGACATTCAACATTGAGGAAGTCTGTAAAAATCTTTGGTCTTGGGATACATTAGCCAAGTACAATATTCTACAAAGGAAGGGCTCCTATTTCTTGCAACCGGTTAATGGTCATGTATGAGTCTTTCTCACCTTGCTTCTTATGGTAGGTTTTCTTCCTACCTATGTGCATGTGTAAATATCTCTTGGTGTGTGTTGTTTTAGTTTGAATAATGCACAAGCTTTGGGCTTGTTGTTAGTTTCAGTTTTGGCTTGTCGTTTTCCCTGCTCCCCCTCCGCCCGCATTACAAGCAACTCCCAATTCTCCTCTTCTTAGTGACTCTATTCGCCCAATGGATAAGGAACTTAGCTTTTCCCAGAGATTGTTGGAGTTCTCTGTTTTTGTGTCAAAAATAGTCCCCCTGTAGAGCCAATGTTAGCCCCATATAGACCCAAATTTAAAAATTCAGAATTTGGGTCTCCTCCATGCCAATTATTTCTCAAATGAACATTGTATCTATTAAGCATGAGTATTGAACCACTTTGAACCTCAGTTCAAAGTAGTTCAAAGAGGCTCAAAGGTTTCAAAATGGTTCAAGTTGGTTCTTATGGTTCAAATACAACCAAGTTCAGTACAAGAATTCAGAGTTCAAGTTACAAGGCAAGGTTTATAATTTCAATGGAACAAGCTTGGGATATTTGAGGTGCAGTTTTGAAGGCTTGACCCATCATAATAGAGACATAATCCCTTGGTTTGAGTTTGTTAGTTCATGGTTATGATTTCAAATCTAGAATTCATGAATCCAAATAACAAGATTGACTAATAAAACTTGTCAAGTTCAGAAGGATGCTGGAGATTTATTGCATGTTGCTATGAAACATTCCAAGATAATAAATACTCACTCTTATATTGTATATAATGGGTATCAACATGAAGCTTAGCATTATCATTTGGATCTTTATTGTATGTGACATCAAATCTTGGTGGGAGCCATAATGACTATGGAGAAGAAAAGATCAAAAAAATTCTCTAACCACGGATTTGCAGATAGCAGAAAATCAGTCATGTTGAGGGGTCAATAACTTTTAACTCAACCATTGGATCGGGATGAGTTTCAAATATGTTTGAGATAAGATAAATTTATAAATCCTCCCTAGAGAGATTTTGAAAATTTGGTCTGGTTTGCGATATACAGATGTTTGAGTGCACCTCTATCAAGCTGCCAGTAAATATTTTATGTCCGCCCAGCAAAAACAATATTTTCCTTTTGGGTTGACAAATTTATATGCCAATTATTTGAATGCCATTTAAATGTGTTAAAATATATCCTTATAAACTTCTAAATTAATAGTTTATAAATATATAAAGATATAAATGTGAGAATTTTATCGAAAGATGAAAGGCAAAATTACAGATTAACTATAATCATTTCAAGATTCAGTTATATAACTGAATAATGATCTCATTGAGCTATATATTGTAAAAAAGTGGGCATACCCAGGGTTCCTATATTTTTCAACCTTTGGCTGGGGACTTTGTGCTGTAGGCAGAGGATTTTTTATTTTCTAGTTTTAGTTTGTAGTTGCAGAGGGAGAAAGAAATACATTTTTTTTTTCAGATTTAGTTTTCTGTGTAGTTGGAAATGGTTGTCTTTGGATACCATTATGTATCAGAGGATAGATGTAATACATTTTAAATCTTTGAGTTTGGAAGTATTTATCTACATTGCTATTAAACTTTGTGTTAATGCAGATACTTTTGATAAATTCCATCTACTAATGTATTTTCATGTATACAAAGAAATCTTTGAATTTCATGTATCACATAATCTAAAATAAATCTTGATCGATTTCTTTCAATCTATTGTTTGTAAGTGCTGGGATATGAATCTTTGAGTTCTCAGTTTGTATTTACCTTTTTGTAAATTGTCACATCTATCCCATGTTTATGGATAGATGGTTGTTAGCCTTTTGTGCCTTCTATTTAAAGGCATACCATTGATTCTATTCATTGTAAATCCAAAGAAGGAAGTTGTACCTTCACATCAAAATTCAGAGAGCACTTGCACATAACCATTACAAGCATCTCAACTATTAGTTGTAGAGTTTTGTCTTCTTGTTTGGGCATTTGCGAGTTATTTTGAAAGGGTTTATTAAAAGAAAAATCTGTTCACTAACACTACCTAATACTATTAATTCCACTTTAGCCATTTAGATCTTAAAGATAAAAAATTAATTCAAGATCCACAACACATAACACAAATACCAAGATTTATTCTCGAGGAAACCTGGTTAAGGGAAAACCCCAGTGGGAATCAAACCTACAAGATGAATGTACTATGCTAAAAGTACTGCCCAGTTAAGAGAAAAACATATAACAAAGGATGCACAAGCAACCACAGACTCATAACCCAATCTGGAGGCACACTACCCAAAGCTCACTGCTCACAATACAATCATAGATCTAGCCCTAAGTCAGGTTCACCAATCTCTCTTCAAATACAATAGGGTGGACATATAGTCCATTACAACCAAACTAACAAACAACATCTCCTATTCCAATACAGTTCCAATGAAGTACAGACTCTGCCTCAAATGCAAAACAAAAGTATCAACAATTCTCCTTACAATTGCACACTCACACCTCTCCTACAATAATTACAAAATGATCTCCCATTTATACCGATTTTAAAGAATAATCAACCACTAGGTCGGCTAGACCTATTACAACAAAAGATATAAACATTATGCTCAATCTCTAAAAAGATCCAAATCAAGTCGGCTAAGACTTAGATAGGACCTAAATATTCAACCATGAACACAATAGTCACCAAAGCAACATCAAGAATCACAACACATTACTCCATCATGTCAGCTAAGACCTAAATGAAGAAACACTGACGCGCTACCCAAAACAACAAATCTGATCACTTCAAACAATGTAATCCAACAACACGATCATCACACGATCCAATAAAAATAACAAGCACCGTGAATTCCATCCATAATGAAATCCAATATCATCTTGATCTCTGATCAACAAGAACACCAAAATACCTAACTCTGTCAAAACAAAATATAGCTTGTCGTACTTTAAATTATGAACAAAACTAGTTGCGAGAACAATGATAAGGCACCATGAAACCACCAGCTTTTCAACCTCTGAAACATAAAATCTAAGACATACCAATCCAAATACTCAAGCACTGTACACAAGAACACTGTAACATCAACAACTAGATACTCAATCAAACCTCACTCAAACTATCATTAAAAGTTATTTGAACCTTTTTAGACCAACTATAGACACCATGGAATGATACCTCACGATTGCAACCCAAGATCTTCAATATAACACATGAACAAGTGAAATCTTCTTCACTGAACACACACTGTCTGAAAAAAAAACTAGTATGTTGACATCAATGACAAAGCACTAATGTTAGCACACCCAAGAACCAAACTATGACATAATTAAAAATATTCCAACACTTTCTACTGGTATTGCTAATGAGAAGAAATAATTTGAATACAATATGGGAGCAAAAGAAGCCTTGTTGAGTACATTATCAGATGTTGAATACACAAACATTATAAGATTAGAGACTACACATTCAGTAAGGACAAAATGGAAACACTGTATAAAGGAGATGAATTTATGAAGCAAGCCAAGTTGCAAAGTCTAGAAGGAAAATATGAATCATTGAAGATGAGAATTACTGCCTATGTGAATTTTATCATGGAAATTATTTGTGCAATCAGATGCGCTAGTGGAACCTTAGATGAGATTGAAATTATTTCTAAGATCCTTGTCTCCTATTTATAATCACAAAGTTGTTTCTATTGAAGAAATAAGAATTCTAGCACCCGTGACAAGAGATTCTTTGATTGGTAAGATATCTTCTTTTGAAATGAGATAATTTGGTGATAGTCTTCCTAAAGTTAAAACTTCATTTCTAAGGATAAGAAAATATATTATTATGGATAAATTTCATCTAAGTATGAACCTCTATATGCTAATGAATGGGCATAGATTAAAGAAGAAGAAAGGAAGCTTAATGATATTGAAGCCCTAATTGCAAAGAGACTACCTAATGGATCTGGTAAGTATAAAGGAAAGTTTCCTTAGAATTTTTTTGTATGTAAAAAGATTGTCACATTGATTCAATATGTCCAGATAAGGAACCTAAGTACAAGCCTAAGAAATCCAAGTCTAAGTATCAAAACAAGTGTTATTATGCTACTGATGAAGGTGTGACTTATGATGAATCTAAAAAGAGTGAAGATGATATTGTGTTTATTGCTATCAAATATGAAGATCCTATTTTTGTGAATGAAGAAAAAGCCTTGGTTTCACATGTGGATAAGAAGGACGAATTGGTTATTGATAGTGGATGTTCACAATACTTGACTGAAGATAAAAGAAAATTTGTGAAATTAGAAAGGTATGATGTTGGTTTTTTCATATTTGGAGATGATACTCCTTGCATCATCAGAGGAAAAGGTTCTATTACTCTTGATGGTAAGAATAATACTGATGATGTTCTATATGTTGAAGATTTGAAATATAATATCTTGAGTGTTGGTCGGCTAGTTGATAAAGGTTACAACTTAAAATTCAAGGATGGAATATGAAAGATCATTGGAAGCTTTGGAATTGATATTTTCACAAGAAGAAAGACTAAAGGTAATTTATTCCATTTGAACAATTCAAAGAGTAGATGCTTGATTGAAAAGATTGATGATAGTTGGTTGTGGCATAAGAGATTTTTTCATGTTAACTTTGATAAAATTATGAAGTTAAGTACTACATGAGTAGTTAGAGATCTTCCTAAGTTGTTGAATCCTGTTATTGCAATGTGTAAGTAATGTCAGTTAGGTAAGTTGAATAAACCTACTTTTAAGAGCAAGAATTATTCTTCAAGTGGAATTCTAGATTTGGTCCATACTGATCTATGTGGTCCTACAAGAACAAGAATATTTTATGGGAACATATATTTCATTCTATTCATTAATGATTATTCTAGAATGATGTGGGTTACATTTTTAAAAGAGAAATTTGAAGCTTTTGACAAATTCAATATTTTCAAAGCTATGGTTGAGACTGAAACAAGATTGAAGTTGAAATGTCTAAGATCAAACAAAGGTGGTGAATTTAATTCTACTAAGTTTAATATTTTTTGTGGAGAGAATGGAATAAAGAGACAAATGTTTGCTCCGTGAACCCCATGACATAATGACATTGCAGGTAGAAGAAATAGAACTATTCTAGACATAGCTAGAGCCATGGTGATTGAAGGAGATGTTTCACAGATCTATTAGAGAGAAATTGTTAGCACTGCAATATATACATTGAACCAAGTGCAAATTAATCAAGGAATCGATAAGACACCTTATGAACTTAGGTATGGTCATGTTCCTACAGTGAAATATTTTTGAATTTTTGGAAATAAATGCTATATTAGAAGAGAAGAAGACTTAGGAAAATTTGATCCTAGACGTGATGAGGTAATCTTTCTTGTTTTTATTCACAAAAAAAGCATATTAATGTTATAATAAAAGGTTGAAGAAAGTAATTGAAAGTACAAATCTGAAAGTGGATGAGAATTTTCAGA
This sequence comes from Thuja plicata, assembly GCA_018584345.1. Lineage (NCBI taxonomy): Eukaryota > Viridiplantae > Streptophyta > Pinopsida > Cupressales > Cupressaceae > Thuja > Thuja plicata. The sequence continues at coordinate 1,078,023 of MU226861.1, forward strand.
AATAGGTCAAATAATACATGGATGAATAAAATGATGAAGAAGAATGTCAAACTGTGAAAGCACAAAATCAAAATGGATTGGTAGAACATAATGAAGAAGATGTGAATGATGAAAAAGTGGAAACACAAGAGTCTGCTACAAAAGAAAATTTGAAGAATCCTAGATATGTAAGGTTGAATAATTTAGAAAAGATTATTGGTGATAGGAACCAGGGTGTTCATACTAGAGAAAGAATTGCTAGAAGAGAATTTTGTTTGATTTCTAGGATTGAGCCTAAAGATGTTGATGAATCATGTAAAGATGAAAGTTGGTTTAAAGCGATGAAAGAAGAATTGGAACAAATTGAAAAGAATAAAATAGGTATTATTGTTCCTAGACCTAAAGACAAGAATGTGAGCAGTACTAAATGGGTATTCATAAATAAATTGAATGAAGAAGGTGAATTTGTTCAGAATAAAGCCATACTTGTTTGTGAGGGATACTCACAGATGGAAGGAATTGATTTTTAAGAGACCTTCCCTCCTATTTCTAGAATTGAAGTTGTTATGATGTTTCTTGCATATGCTACTTATAGAGATTTCAGGGTATATCAGATGGATGTTAAGTCTACATTCTTGAATTGAGAATTGGAAGAGGTAATATCTTGAGAAATGATATGGTTTTCCTTTTACCAATGAGGAAGACATGATTTTCCAATTAAAGAAAGGACTTCGTGGATTGAAACAAGCACCTAGAGTCTGGTATGCGAGATTGGATAAGTATTTATTGAGACTTGGTTTTGATAAAGGTACTGCTCATAGTAATTTATACTTTAAAGTTGATCATGATAAAATTTTGATTGTTGATGTTTTTGTGGATGATATTATTTTTGGTATAAATGACAAGCTAGGTAAGGAATTTGCTGATGAGAAGAAGAAAGATTATGAGATGTATATGATAGGTGAGATGAAATTTTTTCATTGGGCTATAAATTACACAAAGTGATAAAGTTATAAGATGACATGTAACTAATTGAATATTTGAAGATGTTAAGTTGATCAGCAAAATGCAAAAGGATAATGCAAGACATTAACTCAATTAATGGATTGTATTGTCATTGATGTCAACTTGATATAATCTAATCGGTTATAATCAAAGTGTCAAGACTTCAGAGAATCAAAGAGAAAAATATTATGCTTTCAGTAATGCATAAAAGACAAGCATTCACAACATGACTTCAAACACCAACGGTCACTAGACACTAACTTCCAGAGATCACCGAAAGTCAAGTCATAGTGATGCCCGAGCAAGAACACTGACGAGCATTATTAACGAGCAGAATCACTAGCATAATCGACGGCCATAAATAATGTAAACCAACAGAGAAGCCCGAGGTGAACTGGAGTGTTGACTGAAGCTATCAAAGAGTTAAACACCGAAATTAAATTGAATTCAGAAATGAAAAAATATCTAGCTGGTAGAGCTAAATATAGTTTTAAATGGTAGTTATGTTTGTTTTCATCGACAAGATAAAACCAGAGATAAGTAATGGATTTAAAGTTGTTTTGACCAGTTGGCAAGAACATCTCAGTGAGGTAAAACAAGAGTTTTGCTTTAAATATAATTGGCGATAATTGTGGATCAAGCCAAGATCAAGATAATCAAGAACCTAACAATGGTGATATCATGTCTATAAAGAGAACTCAATTCATTACAAATTGGTGTGGTGTGAATGAATAAAAAGAGGATGCTAAAGAGAAACTGATGAAGAGAAAATTCATACAGTCCTGATCAACAAGCTGAGGAAAGAGCTAAAGTTTTCTGCGGACATTGAGCAACAGAGCACAACATCACCAAGTAGAATCAAAGTGGAGCAAAGGTATAGACCGAGATATATTGATCAAAATAGTTTTATGAGATTACAATAGATCTGAAAATCTACAAGTATAAGTTGTCCATGTGAACAGATCATACTGTTTTAGTTTAACCATTGATTCAAAAATTCTCTTAACCAAGTGGGATTTAAAGATCCTTTCTATATTGAAATACATCCCAAGGAGTATCAAAATTTTTGATCACGAAGATAGCATGAGATTCCAAATACCTATTGACAAGCCAAGTGAGTGTTTGATCAAGGATAGTAGCATAGAGATGCCTGATATCAAGTGACAGAATAAACTTTTAAATCCTCTAACAAGGTCACACCTAACAGTGTGTTTGTAACCTTTAACAAGGTTGGCTCTTCACCGAGCTCACTTCATAAGAGTGAAATTTTTGGGTTACTGGTCCCAAGTGGTTTTTCCCTTAATAGGGTTTTCACATTAAAAATTGATGTGTCAATGTGTTTATGAGTCATTACTTTAGTGTTTTGCATTACACATAACTTAACTGGAATGATTGGTATACTCTAGATAATTTATTGTCTTTTGGTAAATTAACAAACCACTATTCGGTAAACATAAAGTAGAAGGTTTTACAAAGCATTTCGAGCAGTAGTAATTTGATAAAAGTATTTGGAGGCATTCATCTTATAGGACTGAAGATAACTAGAGGCTTAATATTGTGGTACTA
>MU226861.1:1080627-1098111 GCA_018584345.1 Thuja plicata
TTCCCCCCCCCCCCCCCCTCTCAGTTATTACTAACAATTGGTATCAGAGCTTGTGTGCTTAGAAAGGGAGTTTAACATCTCAAAAAAAAGATCACAAGATGAACATATGAGATGTGCCCAAGTTGAATAAAGACAAATTTTCATCATGGAAAAGTAGAATAAGACTCCACCTATCAGGTATTGGAAATGATATTGTTCAATACTTAGATACTAAATATGTGTTGCCTACAAGACCTCACACTCTTGAGCAATTAAGAGTAAAGCATGAGCATAACTGCATGATGATAGAACTTGCTTCATCACTCTCCAATGCTAAGTTTGAAGATGTCAAAACCTGCACCTCTACAAAGCAAATGTGGGATAATTTGAAGTTAGTACATGGAGGAGATGCTAATGTACTAAGAGTAAAGGCAGAAAGCCTAAGAGGGAGGTTTGATGACCTAAGGATGAAAGAAGGAGAAAACATCACTAAGTATAGCTGCAGAATCAAAGAGGTAGTAAATGGTATTTGAGGATTTGGAGGTGTACTTGAAGAGGAGACAGTGGTAAGAAAAATCTTAAGAACCTTATTGCCTGTATATGCTATTAGAGATTATGCTATTCAAGAAATGAGAGTAGTTGCAAACAATATAGTTACTCTAGATAGTTTGATTGGTAGACTAATTTCATTTGAGATGAAAAAATTTGATAATAGTGTCTTGCCATCTATAGAATCTACATTCAAATCTTTTCTAAAGATAAGTAACTCAAGTCATAGATATACTATTAGAAATTATAGTGACAGTGATAATGAGGATCAAGGACTTGATGAGATTGAAGCACTTATGGACTGAAGATTGCAGAGAGGCAAAGGTAGATAAAAAGGTAAATTACCACTTGTATGTTTCAATTGTAAAGTGGTTGGACACTTTGCTGCAAGATGTCCAAACCAAAGAAAATATGACAGGGGAAATGACAGATCATGTGAGAAGAATTCTGATAAAGGTGAAAATAGAGATTACCAAAGAAATTGACAATCTGACAAGAGAGATAACCAAGAATACAAGGACAAAGGGAAGAAATCTTGTTATCTAGCTAAGAACAAAGCTGATGACACTGACACTGAATCAGAAGAAGACATAGAGATGGTATTTGTAGCCATGAACGATGATTCAGATGAAGATGAAGAAAGGTATGTAGAAACTATACTCATATCTAAAGTTAGTAAAAATGATGTCTGGATCATAGATAGTGGCTGCACTCACCATATGACCGGTGATAAACAAAAGTTTGAGACTTTTGAATACTATAATGGTGGTTCAATGAGAATGGGAAATGATACACCTTGTCCAGTTGAAGGTAAAGGAACCATAATGTTGAATAACCTGATAAAAAGTGAAAATGTCTACTAGGTAAAAGGACTGAATTATAATTTGTTAAGTGTTTCACAACTGAACAATTTATGTCACAGAGTAGCATTTGAAAATAAGAAGGCAAATATCTATAATGAATCAGGAAGATTGATTGGTACCGGTGAGTAGACAAAAGGTAACCTTTTCTATCTTTATGACACTAAAATCACTTGTTTAATGGCTAGAAACGAAGACATATGGTTGTGGAACAAAAGATTGTGTAATGTGAACTTTGACGACATGATAAAGATAAGAAACAAAAGGAATTTTAGAGGCTTACCGAGCATGACTAAGCCCGAGCATATCATGTGCAAGAATTGTCAAAAAGGTAAGATGACAAAGTCTAGTTTCAAGAGTAAAACCCATACATCTATTGCAATTCTAGAATTAGTCCATACAGATCGATTTGGACTCATGAGGACAAAGAGCTACTATGGAGATAGGTATTTTATTCTCTTTGTTGATGATTTTTCTAGAATGATGACAATCATGTTTTTAAAAGATAAATCAGAAGCATTTAAGATGTTTAAATGGTATAAAGAATTGGTAGAAAAACAAAGTGAAAAGAAGTTGAAATGCTTAAGTTCAGATAGAGGAGGGGAATTTACTTTAGAAGAATTCATTGACTATTGCAATGAGCATGGAATTAAAAGACAGGTTTCTGCACCGAGAACACCACAACAAAATGGAATTGCTGAAAGGAGAAACAGATCAATTGTTGACTGTGCAAGAACATTGATGATTGAGAAAATCATCACTCAAAATTTTTGGAGGGAATCCATCAGCACTGTTGGCTACACATTAAACATAGTACAATTGAAGAAGGACATAAAGAAAACACCCTATGAGCTTTGGTATGGTCATACACCCAATGTAAGTTACTTCAGAATCTTTGGTAGTCAATGATATATATTGAAGGATGATAAAAATGGAAAAATTGACTGTAAAAGTGAAGAAAGTATCTTCCTAGGGTATTCAACCAAAATCAAGGCTTATAAATGTATTAACAAGTCATCTAATAAAATCATTGAAAGTGCGAATGTGAAAATAGATGAATTTGCAGAAAAGAATGACAAGGAAAACAAAAAGGAACCAAAGGACTACAACATGTTTGTTTATACAAAACTTGACACTCTACCCAAGCAATAGTGTGTCACTCCCGAGAATCAAAACATTGCACCCGAGCATCAGGCTGCAATTACCAACAATCAGGATGATCATCAAGATGATGTTCTGAATAATGGAGATGAGAATGAAGGTGAAGAAGATGATCAGAATGATAAAGAGATGAACCGAAACTTGCCAAGTATGTTAGAAGTCATCATCCATAGAATCAAATCATAGGAGACAAAATAGATGGAACAAGAACAAGAAGTAAGTCACTTAACACCATATGTTTACTTTGTGATTTTGAGCCTAAATTTGTTAACAATGCACTTGAGAATGAAGAATGGGTCAGTGCTATGAATGAAGAAATAGAATAGATTGAGAAGAACAATACATGGACACTAGTACCAAGACCAGATGACAAGAATATCATCGGTACCAAATGGATATTCAGAAACAAGCTGAATGAGAATGGAGAAGTCACTAGAAACAAAGCAAGATTAGTATGCAAGGGATATGCACAAGATGAAGGTATTGATTATGGAGAAACCTTTGCACCCATTTCTAGACTAGAAGGAGTTAGAATACTACTTTCTAATGTTGCATTTAAAGGATTCAAGGTATACCAAATGGATGTCAAATCTACATTCCTAAATGGAATACTAGAAGAAGAGGTATACATTGAACAACTAGAAGGGTTTGTTGATCCAGACAAAATAAAAATGGTATGTAGACTACATAAATCCTTGTATGGATTGAAACAAACACCGAGAGCCTGGTATGAAAGACTTCACTCATATCTCATTAGCATAAAATTTGTTAGAACAAGTGAAAATAACAATATGTACTTTAAAGAAGATACCGATGGTAATATTTTGATTACTGAAAATTTTGTTGATGATATCATTTTTGGAGGGAATGACTTGTTATGTAAATCCTTTGCTAATGAAATGAGCAAGGAATTTGAAATGTCTATGTTTGGAGAGATCAAATTCTTTCTTGGTCTACAGATTCTTCAACAAGATGCAGGCATATACATCACTCAGTCCAAATACATCAAGGAAGTGCTGAAGATATTCAAGATGGAAGATTCCAAACCAGTTGGAACACCTATGGCTACCAGATGTAAGATGACAAAAGAAGACAAATCCAATGAGATAAATCAGACCTTATATAGATCAATGATTGTCAAACTGATGTATGTTGTTCACACAAGACTAGATATAGCACACGTAGTTGGAATAGTTGCAAGATTCTCTGCTAATCCAAAAGAATCACATATGACTGCTATCAAGAGAATTCAGAGATATCTGAAGAGCACTGAGGACTATGGCTTATGGTACAAAAGAGAAGGAAAATTTGAGCTACAAGTCTATACAGATGCTGATTGGGCTGGAAACATTGATGACCAAAAGAATACAATTGGAGGAGCATTCTTCATGGCTGATAGACTTGTCACATGGATCAGCAAGAAGAAAGGATGCATCTCTTAGTCAACTGCAGAAGAAAATTATGTGGTTGCTACTACAAATTTCTCCAATATTGCATGGATCAAACAATTGCTAAAAGGTATGAATATGAAGATCATTGAACCAGTAATTATCTATTGTGATAATACCAATGCAATTAACATTTATAAGAACCCAGTCATGCATGCTAAGACTAAGCATATTGTTATCAAGTATCACTATCTAAGAGAACAAGTGCAAGATAAGGAAGTGACACTGGAATATGTTCAATCAAAGGAACAGTTAACTGATATATTCACAAAGCCATTATCGAAGGATACATTTGAGTATTTGAGACAGAGACTAGGGGTCCAACCCTTGTCTATCGCGCAGTAATCTCACTAGGAGGTTGCATCAGCCTATGCAAAGTCTGAAGATCAGTCATGTTGATGCAAACATTGAGATGAATAGCAACAGATATATCTGTACATAGAAAGGTACATATCTACACCAAAAATTAGAACATTATATTGTTAATGGATAGGGAAATTCAAGGAATATATTATGCAAAGGGATGGAACATGATAAAGATGATAAAACAAGGAGAATTATTTTTGTTTGGCATTGTTTTAAAAGGGAGAGATGATTTCATTATCATACAAATGGAGAAAATTATCTCATTATCATCATGGAGAGATTTGCATTATCAAAAGGAGAGATGATTCCATATCATATAAGAAGAGAGATGATCTCAATGACATAAGGGAGAGATATGACAAAGGGAGATATTATATCACTATCCATGAAGAGAAGTTCCTAAGAATTAGAAGGAAGAGTTAATAAATATTCTAAGGGAGAGAAATTGATTACATATGAAATATCCATCTAAGGGAGAGATTTCAGACAAAGAGAAAGATTGTTGTCAAAGGAAAAAGAGATTATCAAGAAGAGGAACAGTCAAGGAAGAGCACATATCAGAACAGAGATATTAGATGATACATCTATCCATTAAAGGGATCAAAGATTGAAGACAACCACTCTACATGAAACAAAACTAAGCTATTTTTGAGCTTACCGAGAGCCAGACATTTATTATAGTTACATTAGGAAAGCTTGATGAAATTGTATATTTCATATTGTATTAGTGATAGTATAGTATGATAATGTAGTATGTTGCCATCAATGCCAAAGGGAGAGATTGATGACATGTAACTGATTAAATGTTTGAAGATGTTAAGTTGATCAGTGAAGTGCAGAAGGATAATGCAAGACATTAAATCAATTAATGGATTGTATTGTCATTGATGTCAACTTGATATAATCTAATCGGTTATAATCAAAGTGGCAAGACTTTAGAGAATCAAAGAGAAAAAGATTATGATTTCAGTAATGCATAAAAGACAAGCATTCATAATATGAATTTAGACACCGACAGTCAATAGACATTGATGGACAGATCACCGAAAGTCAAGTCATAGTGATGCCCGAGTAAGAACACCGACAAGCATTATCGACGAGAAGAATTTCCAGCATAACCGATGGCCAGAAACATAGTGTAAACTAACGGAGAAGCCCGAGGTGAACTGGAGAGTTGAACGAAGCTATCAAAGAGTTAAACACCGAAATTAACTTGAGTTCATAAATGAAAAAATATCTAGCTGGCAGAGCTAAATATAGAGTTAACTGGTAGTTATCTTTGTTTTCATCGACAAGATAAAACTAGAGATAAGTAATGGATTTAAAGTTGTTTTGACCAGTTGGAAAGAAGATCTCAGAGAGATAAAACATGAGTTTTGCTTTAAATCTAATTGACGATAATTATGGATCATGCCAAGATAAAGATAATCAAGAACCTAACAACAGTGATATCATGTCTATAAAAAGACAACTCAATTTATTACGAATTGGTGTGGTGGGTGAATGAATAAAAAGAGGATGCTGAAGAGAAACTTCATACAGTCCTAATCAACAAGCTGAGGAAAGAGCTAAAGTTTTATCTGGACACCAAGGAACAAATCACAACATCACTGAGCAGAATCAAAGTGGAGCAAAGATATAAATCGAGATATATTGATCAGAATAGTTTTATGAGATTACAATAGATCTGAAAATCTGCAAGTATAAGTTGTATATGTGAACAGATCATATTGTTTTAGTTTAACCATTGATTCAGAAAGTCTCTTAACCGAGTAGAATTTAAAGATCCTTTCTATATTGAGATACATCCCAAGGAGTATCAAAATTTTTGATCATGAAGATAGCATGAGATGCCATATACCTATTGACAGGCCAAGTGAGTGTTTGATCAAGGATAGTAGCATAGAGATGCCTGATATCAAGTGATAGACTAAACTTTTAAATACTCTAACAAGGTCACACCTAACACTATGTTTGTAACCTTTAATATGGTAGGCTCTTCACCGAGCTCACTTCAGAAGAGTGAAAATTTAGGTTACCGGTCCCAAGTGGGTTTTCCCTTAACAGGGTTTCCACATTAAAAATTGATGTGTCAATGTGTTTATGAGTCATTACTTTAGTGTTTTGCATTACACATAACTTAACTAGATTGATCGGTATACTCTAGATAACTTACTATCTTTTGATAAATTAACAAACTACTATTTGGTAAACATAAAGTAGAAGGTTTTACAAAGCATTCCGAGCAGTAGTAATTTGATAAAAGTATTTGGAGGCATTCATCTTATAGGACTGAAGATAACTAGAATCTTAATATTGTGGTACTAAGTTTTTGGGTTGATTATTGGAATATTTTTGAGGCCACTGATTCACCCCCCCCCCCCTCCCCCCTCTCAGTTATTACTAACAGTATATTCATATCTCAGTCCAAGTATGTGAAATAATTATTGAAGAAATTTGGTATGGATGATTCAAATCTTATTGGTACTCCTATGATTATTGGTTGTAAATTGACAAATGATGATGATTCACCTAAAGAAAATCAGACAAGGGATAGATGAATGGTTGGTGGGTTACTACACTTGACACAAACTAGACCAGATATTGTGAATGTTGTTTGCATTGTTCATAGATTTCATGCAAAACTGAAGGAATCATGTGTTGTTATTGTTAAAAGGATTTTTAGATACTTGAAAGGAACAATTGTGTTGGCAAGAGTCACTTTATGATGCATGGTATGTTTCCATTTATGGAAAATAATATCATTAATCTTTTCTTTTTTGTAGACAAGACAATTTACCGAAGGATTTGATGTTTTTATTTGTCTAAGTACCGAAACCAAGATAGAAACTAGTCGGACAAATTAGTATGGTTCAGACAAGTTTTGGATAGTTAGAGTATGTGATTGTAGGACATGAATGTAGACATACTATTATGTCTAATCCAATCATCATACATTTTGAATTTATCTTATGCATGAGATATTCACTAAGGAATATTGGATTGACATATTTTTGGGAGGAACATGACAATTTGGAGAAATCAAGTTGGTACACTTGGTAAATCAACCTTGGTTATCAGTTTGGTCATTGTTTATGATAGAGATGACATCAGAGGATGATTTATTTGGTTAGAAAGGTTTGATATTATTTTGGAAAATACTTCAACCCATTTCATTTCTCTAATTTGGGACGACAGAGTTTGAGTTTTGAGCTTGTGATCTTATATTTAAGACTGAGTTTTTATTACGAAGATAGAGATGGTGATTACGATTAGAAGAAGATAGTGATGTGAATATAGTAAGAAGAGATCAAGTGCAGTGCTTTATTAGAATTGTATAGGCATTGTTGATGCTACCAGTCAGTTTGGTATATGATGTTAAGTCTATTTTGATTATGTAATTGGTTGTAAGCCTTAATGTTTTGGTTGTGTAAATGAGCAGTGAGCTCTAGGTTATAAGCCTAAATGCAAGTGCATTCCCTTCATTGTACTTATGCCTTTAACAAGGCACTTATTACTGAAGTAGTGAGATATTTTTGTGTATCATCCCCACCAGGGCTTTTTCCTTAACCAAGTTTTCCTCGATAACAAATTATGGTGTTATGTTGTTCATGTTGTATATCTTGATTGGTTTACTTGCATTTACCTTTTGTATTAAGTTATGGTTTTAGAGGAAGACATTTAATAATATTGTTGTATCGATTCACCCCCCACCCTCTTAGTGTTCCTTAATCCTAACAATTGGTATCGGAGCTTAGTTCCTTGGAAGAAGTTTAACAACTTGAGGAGGATCCTGATTGCAACACCTAACAATATTCATATTCAGCTTTTGAATTCACGTGAGAACCTGGACAAATCCAATGCTCGCAGTGTTGGTCTGAAAGAAAAATTGAAAGAACCTAACAGATTGATTGACAATTTGAAAGAGCAATTAAGACAATCCAGAGATAGGATAAAAGGGCTTGTAGATCAACTATCAGAAAAATGCGGTAATTCTACACCTAACAATGATCAATCTAAAGAATATGAGTTGATTGTAAAATAAATAAACAATTTAAAAAAGGAAATGGAATCTATGGAAATAAAGATCGCTGAAGAAATTGAAGGCAGGAAAACTCTTGAAGAATTCTTAAAAGCCAAAACTAAAGAATGCTACAAGCTGAACAACAAAGTTGGACAATTGAAAGTTATTCTTGAAGAATCTAAACATAATAAGAAAGAAATAGAAAGAGTGAATGAGATACTGAGAAGAGATCTTGTCGATGCTAGAGAAATTCAAGAAAAACTCATATCTATTTATGTGAATCTTGATGAATAGATTGCAAGTCAAAGACCTCGTGGAGATAAGCATGGCTTAGGGAATGAACAAGGAGAATGTTTAAAAGTGTTGAAGCAAAGATAGATCATGGTGAGCCACCTAAGGAAACACCTTTACATAAATTCAATGACAGATGTTATTCATGCAATAAGCTTTGATATAGGGAAAAGGAATGTCAGAGAAATACAACTACTAAACCTTTTTATGGATATTGTTTCACATGTTGGCAATATGGACACATATCTAAAGAATGCAGATCCAGATCCATATCCAATACAAGTGGAGGCAATCCTATATGCTACAAATGCAACAGCTTTGGTCATATTGCAAGAAATTACAGATTGAGGACTAATTAAACAAACCAGAGGCATGTGATTTAGAATGTCATTTGTTACAAATGAAATAATTATGGACATAGAGATAAGAATTAAATATATAATAATGATGAAATGAGAATGAATGGTTTGGTAGACAATAATAATGCAAGAAATAACAACAAAGGGAAAGATATTGTTGTAAATAAAGTAAGAAAGGAAATGAACAAGATTTGGGTAAGAAAGGAACAAATTGATACTTTTGGAAAGATCTCACCAACTTTTGGTGTGGATGTCTCTTCATTGGGAAATTAGGTCATAGGACCTAGAAGGGGAGTTTTATCAGAAAATCTTATGGCACCCCGAGAATTGAAGTAGTTTTTGACTATGATTGAAGAGGTAGTTAGAAGTCAATCTTAGGAGGATGTATTTGGAATCGCATAAGTTTTCATGATCATTTGAGGATCACAAAAAAATTTACAGCTTACTAGGTACAAGAACTTTTTAAAGAGTTAGGGCATGAATGACATTTATTGTAAAAATCAATCAAATCACTCAATTTAAAGGTGATTGGAGACCTCATTTGACACCTTTTTATCTTGAGATCTAGTGCGAACCTAATTTGAAAGAAATAAAGTAGCATCTTGAGCTATCCACCAAATTTCACGACTAACCCTAGTTCAAAGTAAAAGGTATTTATCTTAGCGAAATCTCATCAATTTCATTGGTATAATCATGACTACTCCACAAATTGTTAATGTTCTTGAGAAGTTGCATTATGAATTCAAATTGCACCCATATAAATCCATGGAAGATGATCTCGAAGGCACATTTTCTCATGTGCCCGATGGAGTGTTGCACATTGAGTATGTGTGTGCATATATACATTGCTAGTTGGAAGAACTTGGTGATTATGAAATATTTGAAAAATATAGATCTTTGTGTACAAATGGAGTTTTTAAGGATGAATTAAGAGAAATCATGACAAAAAAGGAAGTCACCAAAGATACACATGTTGAGACTGAGACATATAAGGAGGTTGAAGAACACATTGATGTTATGGATACATAAGCTATTGAATGTGAAGAGGTAAGAACAAATAATGTACCTGATATACTTGTGATAGTAACAACAAAGGAGAAGTCTGATAGGACTGCAGGAAAACAAGCTAAGATTACAAAGAAACCAGAGGAATAAAAGCATAAGAAAACATAAACTGGTCCATCTTCTAGCATAACTGAAGAATTTTTGGCAAGAGAATCACTTGGTTTACAAAGTTATATTGATCTTGAGAGCATGAAAGAAGATGAGCTGAGAAAAATAACAATACTGGCTCAAGCTAAGGTAATAGAAAAAAAATTTAGTAAGAAGGAGAAGGAAAGTAAACTACTATTCAGGGCAGTTGACGTACTTTGAATAACTTTACCACATGTGCAGATCAATGAAGGTAATGCTATATATGATCGATTAGAATATTTGTTGAATAATTTTGATGCACATTTTGAATCCTTGGAGAAGGCAACAGAGGACAAATCTTACAAGGAGTTTGTGAATAAAATATTTTATCATTTATCCTCATTGGTCAGTCAAGATAATAAATCTTTAGACATTGGAATAAATGAGATTAAAAGAGAAATCAAGGAAGGAAGTGCAGTATTGCAACTATGTATAAATCCTTTCAGTCATGTGTCTGATATTGATAAGCTTTTGGAGGATAATGAAAAATTGTTGGCAGATAAGGAAAAAGCTTTTGATTAATCAAATGATTTTGCATCTGATCAGATGAAGGAATTTTTTAGAATAAATGACAAGATCAAGGTCTTGGAAGTGGAGAGACAAAGAATGCTTGGGATATTTTCTGACTTGAGGACTCTAATAGTTCCTAAGTTGGACATTATGCAGAGAAGCTTAGAAGTTGTAGAAGGAGCACAAAGGGACCTTCCCCATCGGACATCATACATGCTGAGGAATCAGCTTACTTGATTTGTGGGAAGATTTAGATTTTGGATAGTCTGAGGAAATCATGGAGTGTAGATTGGAAAAATTTGAAGGATAGTTTCTCAGATGTGTACAAACTTGTGTAAGTAAGCACTTATAGCTTGTGTATACTCATGCAAACAATATAGGATTTGGTAGAGATTTATTTTTCCTATTTTCCCTATCTTTTCCATTGATGTAAAAGGGGGAGAATAATAGTGTTAAAAAATATGCATAATCTTAGAGGGAGTTTAGTTTTTGAGTTCCATTTTTTAGGAGTTTTGGACGTGGCAGTTGGGATGGACACTCAGTCATTTTTCTCTAAGTGTTGCCATCAATGACAAAGGGGGAGATTTTTGGAAAGAGTCACATTATGATGCATGGTATGTTGTCATTAATACTATCATTACTCTTTGCCTTGTTACATATAAGACATTTTTCCAAAGGATTTGATGCTTGGATTTGTCTATGTACCAAAACCAAGATAGAGATGAGTTGGATAGACCAATATGGTTCGAACAAGTTTTTGATAGTTAGAATGTGTGATTGGAGGAGATGATTATAGACATACTATTATGTCTAATCATAGATTATGAATTTATCATATGCATGAGATATTTACTAACGAATATCAGATTGACAAAGTTTTGGGAGGAATAGGACAGTTTGGAGAAATCGAGTTGGTACACTTGGTAAATAAACCTTGGTTATTAGTTTGGTGATTGTTTATGATAGAGTCGACATCAAAGGATAATTTATTTGGTTATCAAGATTTTATCTTATGTTTTGATCTTGTTTGGAAAATAATTGTACACATTTCATTTCTCTTATTTGGGTTAACAAAGTTAGAGTTTTGAGCTTGTGATCTTATATTTAAGACAAGTTTTGATTATGAAGATAGAGATATTGATTGTGATTAGAAGAAGACAATGATGTGAATATAGTAAGCCAAGATCAAGTGTAACGCTTCATTAGAATTGTATAGGCATTATTGATGCTACCATTCAATTCGATATAGTATTGTAAGTCTATTTTGATTATGTAATTGGTTGTAAACCTTGATGTTTTGGTTGTGTAAATGAGTAGTGAGCTCTAGGTTGTAAGCCTAGATGCAAGTGCATTCCCTTCATTGTACTTATGCCTTTAACATGGAACTTATTACTATGGTAGTGATGTATTTATAGGTATCATCCCCGCTGGGGTTTTTCCCTTAACTAGGTTTTCCTCGATAACAAATTGTGGTGTTATGGTGTTCATGTTTTATATATTTATTGGTTTACTTGCATTTAATTTATGTATTAAGTTGTGGTTTCAGAGGAAGAAATTTAATAATACTGCTGCAATGATTCACCCCCCCCCNTTTAAAAATACTGCTGCAATGATTCCCCCCCCCCCCCCCTCTCAATTCTCCCTAATCCTAACAAGATGATCATGGCTTATGGTATGGAAAGGATGATGACTTTACATTGAGTGCATATACTGGTGTGGATTGGGTAGGTAACATGGATGACATAAAGAGAAATAGTGGTGGAGCATTCTTATTGGGTAAGAGATTTGTTTCATGTGCAAGTAAGAAATAAAATTGCATATCTCAATCTACTGCTAAAGATGAATATGTTGCTTCTACTATTAACTATACACAAGTGATATGGATGAAGCAAATATTGAAAGATATAAGAGTGAGTATTAATGAGCCAATTGCTATCTATTATGATAATTCAAGTGCTATCAATATTTCAAATAACCTTGTGTTGCATTCAAAGTCAAAGCATATTTCTATTAAATATCATTTCTTAAGAGACAAGGTCAGTGAGAAAGAAGTCATATTGGAGTACGTGTCTACAAAAGAGAAGATTGTAGATATTTTTATGAAGCCCTTTCCAAATGATACTTTTGAGTATCTCTGAGGTAAGCTTGGGGTGATTTCCCCTCCTAATAAGAGTTAGAGATACATTAAGATGCATAAGTCTAGTGTTCTTATAGATTATCATTAATATGGGTTGATATTTTTTGGTGGCTACTCCTTAGGGGGGAGTATTGGATAGTGGTTAGTAGTATGTATTTCATATTTTGGGAGAGATGTTTGTTCATATTTTTGGCCTCTACGACTTAGTGTATACATGTTCCTTTATCATTGATGTCAAAGGGGAGAAGTATTCATGTGAAAAATAAGTACAAGATTAAGGGGGAGAGATAGTAAAACAAGTATGTCATATTGTGGATATTGCTGGTAGTACAGTTGATATTGTTTCTTTGTGCATTGATTTTATTTTTCATATCCTATGTTGCCATCAATTCCATAGGGGGATATTTTGGGGAGATTGTGAATATATTGTTTAAATTGTGCATATATGTGTTGGCATTAATGTTTTGTCATTGATGTCAACATATTCCTACTGTTGAAGACAATGTTCTTGGTTTGTTAGTGAGATGATTTCTTTGGTACGACTACTATGTTGAATTTCATATGTTACGAAGCTACTAATGTTTTTGGGGATTTATGTACTTGATTTAGTTAAAGTGGCAGAGGTTTGAATGATGAATTGAGTAAGTTGTGAATGATTTATTAGAGACTGTTATTTTGGTTGTTCAGGAAGAGACAATGTTTCAGTTATTGGATCGATGTGGATTGGTTATGCAATATTCTTTGTAGCTAACCCGGTGGTGAGTTTAGGGTATCTATGTGTGTCCTCATCTTGAGTGGTTAGTGATTTGGATGATGGAAAACTATTTTTCTTTTATGACAGTGGTTGTTGTTTAAGTGTTCTTGATGAATAGTGCAGAGATGAGTATGAATTATGAGAAAGAGTTGTTCCTACTGATGTCATGGTATTTCATGTTGTTTGTTGATCTTTCTAGATCATGTTTTAATTATATTTCTAGATCACATTGGATTTATGTGATCAAAATTGAATATTTTTCATGTAACGTGTTGATGTTCTTATTGTTCTTAGACGACTTGGTGGTGTAGAGTGTTGCGATGGATCATGGTGTGATTTAAGGATTTTGAGCGTGTGTGAGGATGTTTTTATTGATCATTTCTATGTCCTAGTCAACATTCAATAGATCACATTATGTATTAAGATCTAATAAATTTATATTTTGTAATTAGGTCCCTGACCGACCTAGTTAAGATAAATTGATGTGAAGTGTATAAATATGTAATCAATTGTAATTATGAAAATGTGTAAGAGTGTGAAAGTGCATGAGATGGTGAAGAGAAGAAGTATACATAGAATCTTTAATTGAGGTAGATATTTGATGCACTTCATCATTGGAACTGTATTGGCGTATCAAATATGTTTTTTTTCTAATTTGTGAGTTTGGACAGTATGTCCTTTATGATTTGAGATAAGAGATTATTGTAAGGAAGTGAGCCTTCCCTGGGATTGAGATCCTTGTTGTATTTGAGAAGTGAGCTCTAGGCTTTGTACATGAATGCATGTCCATTCACATTTGTAATACTCCTAAAAGTGTATGGCACTTTTGAAAAAGTACATTCATCTTGTGGGTTTGATACCCACCATGGTTTTTCCCCTAATTGGGTTTTCACATCAAAATTCTTGGTGTTATGTGTTGATTATCTTGTTATGTTCCTGCATTCATGTTTATCTTTTAGATTTGAGATTAAGTTGGTAATTTGGTTAAAGCTATTGAGTTTTTTTGTCATAACTGATTCATCCCTCCCCCCTCAATTGTTTGTGTTACATTAATTCTAATACATCAATATCCTCGTGGATTCTCCAATAATACAAGCAAAAATATACAAAACTTTTGAGTCAATTACATTGCTTACATCGTGGCATGAAATGAAGAACAAGAAGTATATTGTGAGGCCTCACCCCGAGCCCATCATAGCTTTTCACTTTATCTTATGATAGAACTAATATTTGATACATCATCTTGATGCACTATGGTTTATACCTTTATGACAAGGATTTGATCACATGGGACTTTAGATGCACCTTATTTTATGATGCTCGTGATGAAATATTTATGATATGCATTATATTTATTTGATTTAATGAATACTATGATGATGCAAAGGAGTATATATGTTGTATGTGAATTATTTAAGAAATGGTAATTGGATTCAATTATGATGAACTGTGATTCCTATTGAGAATGAAATGTTAGGTGCTTATGATTTCATGTGGAAAGTGGTTAAATTGATTTTGATATGATGAATTGTAAATTGGTTGGGTGATGATATAGATATATTGTAGTTGTCTGAATTATGTTTATCTCATATATTTTATATACATGAGATTTCTTGGACTACTGATATTTGGATTTAGTGTGCAGGAAAATTGACCATGGAAATAAAATTGGGGAACCAAGGTTAGACCTAATGTGAATCAGTACAAAATCAAGGCTACGTCTAATTAAGAGACAAAACCTCATCATAATGTGTTTTAATTCATGATTGTATATGCTTGAGTGTATGTTAATTGTAAATTATTTTTGTAAATTTTTAAATTGTGTAGACAACCAAGGGGATATGCCATGTGTCTCTATATTGTGAATTTTTGTGGTGTCACTTGGCACTTATATAGTGTATATGTGGAAACGAAATGTCCACATGGGGATTGGATGAAAACCAACCTAGGGTAGTACCATATAAGATCCCCATGCGAACCTCTTGGTTAGAAAACTTGAGGTATGGTCATGTCACTTGAATTTCGTAGGTGAGTTTAAGGTAGATTTTTTAGGGGTTAAAAGGACACCTAGGGTTGAGTTTGGGTCATTTTTAGGAAGCCCACTTGGTATACCTATGGGTAAGGGTCAATTTTAACCCTAATACAACTCATAGTTGACTTGAAGACCCTTTCAAAATTTGGATTTTCAAGATGGACGGAAATCAACTTTTGGAAGCGTGGTCTTGGATACACAACCCTCCACTAGGATGCAAGTTACTTGCTCTACTTTTTGAGTCACCTTTTCTAAGACCCATTTTTATAAACCTTGTAAGGGGGTTTTGGGAAGACTAAAAAATAGGATTCATACCTTCTTCCAAGAGAATTGTTGGAAATGTGTTTAGCCTTTTTAGGGGAGATCCTCTGAGACTTGGAGTTTGAACACCCACTCTCTAACTTTAGATAATTATAGAATTAGTACAAATTTTGGAAAGAGGAAGGGCTTGGAAAAAAGGAATCTCTTCTTCAACTCTTTCCATAAGCTTGGATCTAGGTTGGTGGATGCTCTTCATTCTTGTTTTTTTACTTGTTGAATATGCATGAGTGTTGAAGAAATTGTAGTGTAAATTATTGTGTGTTTGGAATGGAAAATGTATGGATGTGTCTCTTATTGTATTTTTTTTAAAAAAAATTATGATGTGTTGTAAGTTTTGTGCATGGGAGTCTCAAGGCACACTCACCCTTGGGAGGGCAGAGTAACCTTGGGAGTGAAGGGATTTTGGATAGCACTTGGGTGTAGAATATCTCCTCATGAAGGAGAGGGAGAAAACATGGATTATAGGCTTCATGATGCCATATTTTTGCTTGTGCATTTTGGGGTCATAAGGGTGGTGTTTTTTTTGGCTTGTTTCCCTTGGGGGTCATAAGGGTTGTATATGTGCATTGAGGAGATTTTTAATATTATTGAAAGCTTTGAGAAGTCATTGAGTTTCTTGTTCTTTTTGGCATTCTCCTCATAGGGTACTTGGTCCACCTTCACCCCATGTTTAGGGTAATTGTGAAACCCATTATGAAGCCTTGGATGGTAGTCTTTTGTGGATGAATTTTTGTAATGAGGTTGTTAGTTTTGTATGTGTGTACCCATCTCTCCTTGGTTCTTCAAGCTCGAGGGTGGTCTCTTTGAGGCCTAGGCTGGGAGGTGAGCTCCCATGGTTAAGTTTCAAATTTTATTTCCATATTTCTTTTTGCTTGGATTCTTGGTGTAAAGAAGAAAAGGCTTGGAAAAGAAATATTTTGTGGTGAATGCATCTTTATGTGTATGTGATAGTCTATGTGGCTAAGTCCTTGTAACCAAACCATTGTAGTAAAAAGAGATGAATTTGTTTGGTTTTCTCATAGTGTAGTGGCTGAAAATTATTTGTAAATGATATTTTGAAATCCAAGTGTAATTGTTGTGAATCTTGTAGTGGAAGAATTTTTGAAACATGTATGTCCTTCCATGAGATTGAAATATTAATGAGAAAATTGTTTTCCCTTCAATTACAAGCTTATGTCAAATTTGAAAATGGTAGTTTGAAGTTGGTAGTTAGTAGATGAGATACTCAAAGGAAAAATAGAAAAGAAAATAGTTGATGGAAGTTATTCATATTGTAAGTTGCTGATTTTTGAATGGATTGGTTGCTTCCAATAAAAAAAGAAACCATGAACTTCTGATTTTTTTATTTTTATTTTTTGCTCAGTAAACGGCTGAAGCCAGAGAGATTTTATTATTAATAATGTTAAATTACATATCCACCGTTCAAACGGGCACTGGTAGGAAAGAACGGGGAAGAAAACCTCCAGTCTTGCCCGGGACATACGTCCTATACTTACAAT
>MU226861.1:1108281-1142490 GCA_018584345.1 Thuja plicata
TATATTGTTGATAAACAGATTTTTCTTTTTGCTTTAACTCTAGAATACCCAAATATTTAAGAACAATTGAATACAACAGTTGGGAAATTGTTACTACATAACTAATTTCCCTCTGCATTTAAAGGCACAACTCCCTTAAGTAAATGATCTTCACTAAATATTGATCCTTCCTATTCTAACAGGGGTATGTTCTTGACCCGAGAGCAAAAGAGGTAAACCAAGCTAAACCTAGATAGGAAATAGCTCAGGCAGGATAGATTCAATTCTAACTTTAGCCAATTCCAAGGCTTCATCAATCATATGACTCCTTAAATCTGGTAATGCAATAACCGATAATGAAAATGCAAATGCAAGACTTGGAGATTTAATGATGAAATGACAATGAATCAATCTATTTCATAGGGACATCTCCCAGACTTAGAATAACACTAGATTTCCCCCTAATTAATTGTATCAAATCATAATACAGAATTCTGGTTCAACCACAAACTGTAAATCTAATTCCAAAGAAATATTCAAATTTAATAGATAGATAAATGCAATACAATGGACCAGTTAAAGAAATGACATTCAGACATGAAAATTTGACTCAGCAAAATGCTATCTTTTACACCAAAATTTAGTCGGCCTTTTCATTGATTTGGAAAATAGTACATATAGGGTCCCAGAGTTGGTTCGTTACAAAAGGGTAACCAAAACAGTTCCAGTTCTCCAATCAGAATGATAAACAAGGTTTATCCGTTACAATACTATCAAAATTTAGAACAAGAGGGAATCTATCTAAGCTTTGATTTACTTCTCCTTGTCTAATTTATCTCTATAGGCAGTGACAGCTTTGATGATTGGGATGAGCTCTTTGTGCCTGTTGATATGGACATTAGTATATCTGATGAGCCACCTAGAATGTTCTTTGGCTAGGCTCTTGATTGCATCTGTTCAATCCTTCAGCTCTTCCATGGCCTTATAGATGCATCTGCTCAACTGCTGAAGTTCTGGCACCTTGTCCAAATGGGTGAAAGACTGTTCTACCAGCTTATGCACATAATCAAAAAATGATTTCTACATACTAGCCAATCCAGTCATTTCTTTGCCCTTACCACTTGTCTATGATTCCATGTGTAGACCTTGAAGAATTTTGAAATCTTTTCTCTTCTCTTCCTTGATCTTGACATCTATTTGCTACAACCCTGTTTCATCTTGGATGATCATCTTGATCTTAAATTCCAAGCTTTGAAGCCATTCGATCAAAGGCTCATCTCCTTTCTATAATATCTCGGCCTTTAACGCTTCCTTGATCTTCATTTTAATCACCACGTGCAGCATTACTATGCATTCATGATATCTCACTCTCTCTGATGCGAGAGTCTACAAATTCTTTTCAATATTGCTCCTCTTTATTTCTAGCCTTAAGAGAGCATTACCCAGTTGTTCAACAACTACCAGTCCCTCATATTCGAGCCTCTCAATCCATCTCTTGTCGATCTTCCCGAAGTTTCTATCCTCTTGTAACTTGGCCAAGATGGCTTGGTTCTCCGTAGCACTGGGATCAAAAGTGGTCTGGGCACTGGGAATAATTTCTAGCAGAGTGATGAGTTGTCTGATGAAATTAGTCAGCTCAGATACTTCTGCTTTAAGTAAAACTTTAGCAGTTTTGAGCTCCTCGAGCTCCTCTTCTATTACCACATTGGTGGACTTCCACCAGTCTACCTTGGTGTCATGCCGAGCAAGCCCCATGTCAAACAATTGCAATTGAAAATCAAAGGCAGTCATATCTTTGATTCTTCCTTCCTTTGTAGGCTTGGCCACCTCCATAGTGAAATGTGTTGTTTTAGGGTCTCGACCCAGTGTAGACATTATCTTCACTTTCTTTGCTTTACCCACTATCATGCTGGGTTGCAAGGCCCATGAGAGGGTATCTTTTCCAGAAGTCCCTTCCTCTACTCTCTTCCTTTTATACTCTAGAGTATGTTCTACACAGGAGTCAGCACTGATAACTTTGGAAGCAGAAACAAACTCTTCTATGAACAACTTCCTAATGACCAAAGGAGTAGCTTTAGGCCTAGAATAAAATGGATTCACTGATGTTGGAGAAGATGAGACCAATCTAATGACTTGAGCAGCTTCTTTTTACTTTTCAACCCTCTCATCTGATTCTATGGATGAGGTATTAGAGGTATCCTCACCCACCCCTACTACAATAGGGGACACTCATCTTGGATTATCTTGGGCCGAAGTGCCGACTTGTGTATCTACAACAATAGCTTTAGATGATTTCTCAGGTTCTGCACCTTTAGTGGGCTCTTCTATTGGCTTGGCTAGGTCTGTAGAAACTACTTCTTTTGTCATCCTGATGTCTGGAAGTGGGCCTTCTCCACATATCTTCTTTGGTTGGACCTCTTTCTCAGGAGGCTCATCACCTCCACCGGCTGGTTGAGATGAACCTTTGGCCATAGTTAGGATCATTACTAAAGTAGTTGTTGCAGTGCTGGAAGTATCTTTTCTCAAGGTTTGCTAAGAAGGAGGCTTCCTTTTCGACCTCTTTCTTCTGCCTGTAGTCCATTTGACCCACTGCTATGTTCTTCTATAAATCCCACCCATTAAGGTTTCCAATTTGTTAATGGCCTACCCCAGCATGGGCTCAGAGCTTATATGGAGTGGATTTATTTTCTCCAAATATGTATTATCATACATATGTTCACCATCATCTTCCAACCCCTCCACTTCAATGTTAACTTTGAACTTTTTGATTTGTTCAATGGTTAACCTGACGTAGAACCTCTCTTGACTCTCTAAGTCATCTTTGCAAATAGCCCAATAATCTTCAATATCATCAACATGACAAATTGCACAAGTCATTTGCAAGAAATCTCAGGCATAATTTACAGGGTCATATTATAGCCTCAAGACATCATATATCTCCAACTGAAACCTCTTTGAGAATGCCTTCAAAACATTCTTTGTCTCAGACCGGGATGCACAACTATAAGCTCCAATAGTCATCAGGAAATCATAGCCCTTCTTCCTAGCATCAACACAGATCAAGTTCACTTGGAGTGTCTACCTCATTACCTCAACCAGCACGATCCTATCATCAAGATATTTGGGCAACTTCAAAGGGAAGTCATCAAATCCTGCAAGATGAATATATGAGAAATCCACAAATTGAATGAAAAAGCACCCAAACTGGCTGATAAAAGCCATGGCTTCAGGAGAAAATCTCCATTCTAGGAAACCTTGTAGCTCCCTGCACAGTCTCATTGTGAATGTATCATTAACTTTGGGATATTAAGCATAACTATTATGTAATTGTAGACATGGGAAAAATTCATAGCTTTTAACATCATCTAGGAACTCTTCTAATCTAGGAAGCCCTGGCCAAATTTGAATGGTGGCCAATATATATAAGGCCTGAAGACATGTAGGACTCATTCTGAAGCTTAGCTCTACTTAGGGCACTAGAGAGATTTTTGCTTACCATAAGAGCAGAATTGATGAAATGGTGTTGAGAATGGATCACCTAGACTAAGAAGAAATGATGCTCAACAAAGTTCAGTGCATCACTCTCACCTCAAATCCTATGGAGCAGCACCAAGATGTCTACAATTTTTGGCTTCAGGTTCGTGTCGTATAATGTTTTGGGAAATTTTCCTTTGGCACTCCTCGGCTCTTCAAACTATGACTTCATTATTTCTTTCTTCCACACTACCTTCTTTGGTCCATATTCAGTAACCACCTGGCTATATGTCATTTCGGAATATTCAGCCTACTTTGTAATGCGCAGGGAGTTCTGGATAGAATCTTGATCAATGGATACAAGCACCATGTCATTGGGAAAGAGGATCTACTTGGTATCTAGATTATATCAAGCTATGCACTCTCGAACAAGCTCAAGGGCTTGGACGGAAACAGGAAAACCGATAGCTTCTACTAACCCACTCTCTTTTAAATTCTCAGTAACATGGTGCATCTGGTCTACCTTCAATCTCCTCTTAAAGTTCTGCATATTGAAGGACTTCAAGGAAGTGTCTGTAATTTTATGCCAATCAGACTTGATGTCATTCATCCCATCGAATCCCATAAATATAGTAGCCATACTTCAATTGATTCTGACTTGGGATAAGGGATACCTCTCAAGAACACAAGATTAGGGATTAACTATAGTCAAGAGCTTCATATTTAGACAATTCATCAAACAAATGGTAGCCCCTGTCTGAAATACTTTGCTGATTTTATAACTTTTGAATTCTTACTGTTTAACGGCCGACTTCCTGCGTCACACAAATGAAAAGACTAAGAAACATCCTATGGGCCGTTAAGAAACATCCTTTCACTTTTTTAACTGTAACGGTAACTTTCTGGAGGTAGCGAGAAATCACTTTTTTTGCTTCCCTTTCGACGGAGAAATGCCTTTGGAGTGCTCTCTACTCAAAGATCCACTGAGGGAGAAATTTAGCTCGTTGAGATGCTAAAATGGAATGTCTTGATTTCATCAGCTTTCTTTATACCTTGGATTACTCAAGAGATCTATTATTCTTCAAAAATCTTCCATTTTAACGGTTTGGCAGAAAACATACCCCGCAGGTTGAAACCCGCCTGTTGGAGTAGTGAAGAAGCCATTTTCTGCTTTTTCGCTAGTAAGCCTGCATCTTGAATTCCTCCTTGCTCAATCATTTCTTTTGCCTGAAATAGATTTGATTTGAATGCCCAAAGCTTTTATATTCCCAAATATCTCATTTTCAACTTTCACTGACCTCTGATACTCTAAATTCTATTTGTTGCAGAAAATGCACTCTGCAGGTGATTTTCCACCAAGGAGAATATCAAAACCAATTTTTTGCCGATGCTGCCAAGGGGAATGTTTAAGGAAAAAACTTCAACTGCATATAAAACCAATGTTAGAATCCTTCGAAACATGACCTTTACTAGATTTGGGAACTTAACTTACCCAATGAAACATGATCTCAGAGACCAATTCCCCCCGGCTCACAAAAGAGAAGACAATTTATGAAAATCCAATAAAGGCCTCCTAGTCTAAGAGTATAGCTAGACTTAGTCTCAGGGCTTACACGAAGATTTCAAGACCACTACTACACATCAAACATCCACTATGTCTGAAAGATATGCAGACCAAAAGTGGGGCAACAACTGGCTCTCTCTAAGGACTTAGACATTCACATGTCCAAGCAAGGAGCTCAAATCTCTGGATTCACAAAGCTCAACAAAAAGGCGGCTCACAAGAAAACTAAAGCAAGACACAGAAAGGAAAAGAGAAAGGAAACCTAACTAAAGAAATTAGGAACTAAACGTAACTATTGTACAATACAGGGGTTACCTATCTTAAATTCAGATCTGATACAGCTTCAAGTCCTGACCATTATATGTCAGGGGTAGTGGCTCACCATCTGGATAAGTCAATTTAAAATAATTTCTCTCAAATGTTTGATGGATCTTAAAGGGTCCTTTCCACAATGTTTCAAATTTTCCATGCACGCCTTTGGGTGCTTTGCACTTGTCCCATAACAACACCATATCTCCCTCCATAAATTTTTGGGGTCTGCTCCTTTTATCAAACAAGTTCTTCAGACGCATTTGATGTTGTGTGATATGATCTACCATTTTCTCTCTTTCCTCTTCAAGTTTGTTCAAGTAAAGAATCCTCTTTTCTAAACCATCTTCATATATACCATCTTCTACTGTTGTTCTCATTTTGCAAGTTGCCAGTTCTAATGGCAATGGAAGATTGGCTTCGATCCTGTAAACAAGTTCAAAAGGAGATATACCAATGGCTCTTTTAGGAGTCACTCTATATTCCCAGAGGGCTTCATATATTTTCTTGTGCCAAGTTCTCTAATTGTCTGCTACAAGCTTTTTCATGATGCTCACCAGATTTTTGTTACTGGACTCAGCTTGACCATTTCCTTGAGGGAAATAATCAGATGAGTGACTGATCATAATTCCATATTCAAAACAAAATTTGGTGATTTCGTGAGAAGAAAAGTATGTGGCATTATCCATAACTAACTTAATAGGTACACCAAACATTACCAGGATGTTCTCTTTGATGAATTCACATACTACCTAAACCACCTCACAATAGGTGGTTAGTAATCATTCCCAAAGCCTCTCTCTAGAATAGTTTATTCAATCTAAGGATCACTTCTCCCCACCATGAGGTGCATTTAGTTTGTCAACCCAGGGACGTATACTTGAAATGGTGCGAGACAGTATGTGCACTATGTTACTTAAAGAGTCACTCTACCTGTCTTGCAGGAAAGTAAAATACATGAAAGGAATCTATGCTAGGGTTGAAGGAAAGGAAACACACCTACTCCTTACTAAAATGAACATTACAAATTGCAAACTCTAGTTAAGCCTATTCTTTCAACCTAGAGCATTCACCATAACTATCCTTGCAAGTACTGCAGGAACATTCACAAAGTATAATACTGCAAGAAGAAACTATAAGCTTCTATTTAGAATACTAGAAATGCAGGAAGTAAATCTATTCTACTTCTACTCTAATCCACCTCCCAAATGGGCCCCCTTGATCGTCTTCAACTAATCTATGAATACAGAATATAAACCAAAAGTTACTTCTTTGTATTCCAAGAACTGATTACATGAGAATGGTACGTGAAACTAAAAATGAACTTGCTGTGGAAGATACAATCAGAACATTATATTCCAAAATCTCCTAAATTACAAAATAACAGTCTCCTCCCTATAAATAGATGATTGACTTCTTTATTCTAAAACAGAAAAGGAACCTTCTAACTGAAACTACGCCAGAGAGAAAAAATAGGAAACACAATAGCCCATGACATATGTAATGAATTATGGGCGACTGAATCAACATGTTGGAAGTGTGGAAGGAATATAGTAGTGCTTCATTCATGCATTTCTAAAATAGTAGCTCCTTATTTGCAGTAGTTGTGTCTTCTGATGTCACGATGGTTATCCGTCTGCAGCTGGTCTTTATCATTCTCTTTGAATACTGTCGACCACTCCCAAGCGACTCCTATTTCTTGGTAGGTTAGTTATCATGCAACAATATTCATATAGATAGCCTAATCAAATTAATCCATATATTAGAACGCACATTCTTACTATTATATGAAATACTTCAATATATATATATAATATTGGCACAATATGACATGTCTATTCTACCCGTAGATTTAACGGTTCTATCTGAACTTTGACATGAGTTCAACTAATTATACATCCACAATTGTTCTGGTAATACTTAAAAATAGAGTATAAAGATTAATATAATAGAGACAATAAATGGTCTCATCACTGCCCCCTGATAAGTTGAATGCTTGTCCTCAAGTATTACATCTTCTAGTAGTTTCTCTTAAATCTCCAACCTCTATTCTCCCTCACCTCTGGCTCTTGAAAGTGTAGTAAAACCCCCTTGTCTTCTCCCAGATATCCACTTTGTGATCCTCCTGTAGTCGGTAAAGTCTATCAGTATTAATTTCATACAGGGGCCATAAGAGCATTGGTGGTTGCATGGTGAGTGGACACCAAATTTTCTGTCTAATTTGCCTTCCTAGTTGCATATATTTTGGTGCTCTTTGAATAGCTTCTGGAGGTTGATAGGACTATGTGGTTCATATTTCTTTAATTCTCTAGATAACCTACCCCATCTACTTCTGGCACCATTCAGGGCTCTCTAAAAGGTGAAGTAAGACAAACCATCATACTCTGCATAGACCTCTGTTCCAATTCCAAAAAATTTATCCCTGGTTTCCTCCTTAATTTTTCCATATGTCAAATTGAGCCAATCTCTAAGGAGTATATCTGGCCTGCTGCTCTCTGCTCTTAATGGTAATGGCTCTATTTTATCATGTTCCCTATAGTTTTCCAGCTGTCTGTCATAGTTGGCTTCATTGTGCATCCAGGACATTAATGCCCTTAGGTGTACATCCCCTATATAAAGTAAAGGGTTCCACTCAGTCTCTATCGGAATGATGAAGTTATGCATGTAGAGTTCACAAAGTAGATTTTTCTGCCATGAAGGAAGGGTCTGGTAAAGGCCATAAAATTATTGGGCTGACTTGAACTCAGAATCTATATCTTTAATGGTCATCATTAGTTGGAACAAGAGGAATTATTCTTTCATACATATGGTATAAACCCTAGGAGGTGGTCTACATGCAATTATTTGATCAGCCAATTTGAGGACATGATCCATCTTTTGTCTCTATTTTTCCAATTTCTCTTTCAATTCTGCAATCTCATCTCCTTGCTTTGTTATGACTTTCTTCAGTTTCTTTTTCTCTTCTCCCCATAAAGTTGTTATTAAAACATACTTGTTATGTAATCCAAAGAGAAGCGTCTTCAAGGTGATTGGGCCACAATCCTCTACCTAGGTTCTCTGCCTCCTTTGTTGAGACCACTTTCAATCCCCATACGGTTACTTGCCCTTCTTTGAATGTACTTGAAAATTCAGTTGCTGAGTCCTCATCAAATTTTGTTAGCTTTAAGAAATACCCTAACCATGCACATGCATTAAACCTTCTTACCGCTTCAACATCTTAAAGTAACACACCATGCACTACCGGCTCCTATCTCTATAACTGGCCTCCCATCTGTGCTTGCCAATTTCCAATTTGTCTTCTCTATAGTAGATAAATGCCTTGTTCCCTAAATTTCAGACTACTCATTTTTGAAAAACTACGGGCTTCCTTCTAAATTCCTCTGTTATCCTCAGTATGAACAATGGTGATGTATTTTAACAAGAGAAATTATAGTTCTTACTGTGGGTTGCCACATAACTTAATTATAAGTCACATTAGGTCTGACAATCAAAGATAGTCTGGGAATAAAGGTATGACAGTTGTGCGATATAGTAATGGACTTTAATGAGACAAAGGCAAAGTATAGATTTGAGGTGACATTAAATCTTGCAGGAGTAAATATAAATGACATTTTAGGAATTAATACACTTCCCTCCCCCTACAAAACATTGACAAGTGTCCACACTTGACATACTTGGCATGAGGAATGGAACTGACTTAGTGTCGTAATGATATATGTATTGCAGTACTAGATATAATCATTGAAATCTATGTGCTAAAAATGGAATTTTTTTGAAAATCTTGTACCTGTCATTCGATCTTTGCACGTGCCAGAAAAAGGTGGTGAGAGTGGAACGAAAGTGGCGACAGCTTATGTCGGTGCACTTAGATCTTATTGAAAGCAAATAAATGAAAATTTTGATGACGTGGAAGGTGGGTGGGTTGAAGATAGAGAAATGAGATGAGTTGGAAAGAAGAAGTGGAAAGTGAATGGAGGAATGAACTTCATGTAAACACAAAGTTTTTATTATGGACATACTCGATGGAATTCTATTGAAGAGTTGCAGGATGAAGGTTTTCACCCTCTACTGTAGGAAGTGTTACATGTTGCTCGTTTGAAATTTGTTGTCGGAACTGTTGCAGGAAGTCTTCTTTTGTTTGAGGTTGGTGATACAACTTTAGCTGATGTCCATTGACTAATAGCTTGAAATGTACTAGATCAATTATGGTCAACTGGATGGCTCCATTTGTGAAAACATGGCTTATTTCATATGGCCTCAACCATCTTGTTGCAACTTTCTTGGTATTTCTTTGAATCTTGAATCGTATAGCAATGCCCAATCACCAACTTGAAACTGTTTATTCTTAATATGCGAGTCATGCCATTTCTTTCTTTATTTCTGGACTATTTTAGTTCACTCTAGGGAAAATTTATGCATTTCATTCAAGGAATTGAGATGCAGTAATCACTCTTTTGTGTTGCAGGAAGATCAATGTTTAACTCCAATGTTGTCTGCAAAGTCTTATGTTCAAATTCAATGGGTAACATTGTTGCTTTTCCATATAATAGCTCAAATCGAGTGAACCCTGTAGTGGTTTTCCAAGTTTTTCTATATGCCCAGATGACTTCTGATAGTCTACTGCTCCAGTCCTAGCGATACAAATGAGCTATTTATGTTAAGATGGCTTCTATTTCCCAATTTGTAACTGAAGCCTATCCATTCACCTAAGGGTGATAAGGGCTTGACTTCCTATGTCTGATATTGTATTCTTTCATGAGCTCTATTATTAGATTGGAAGTGAATTGGGTGCCTTGGTCAGTTACAAGTTCTCTCAGAACTCCATATCTAGTGAAAATTTTATCATACAAAAATTCTGCAACCTTATGATCCCGAGCATGTTTCATAGCTTTTACTTCGACCCATTTGGTCAATTAATCAGTGCACACCAAGATGTGAGACTTCCCATTGGATGGAGGATCTATTGGACCAATGAAGTCCATGCCTCATTTGTCAAATGGAGTTACCACCACCTGTGGATTTAGGGGCATTTCATTTGATCTAGTTGGTCGGCCCATTCTCTAACATTTGTCACATTTCCTTGTGTAGCTGGCTGCATCCTTGTGAAGTGTAGGCCAGTAATATCGAGTTGTTAAAATCTTTTGGGCTGTCCTTTTTGCTACAAAGTGTCCCCCACACGGTTCATTATGATAGGCATGGAGAATTTCATATGTCTCATCTTCTCGCACACATCTTCTCATTACTTGATCAGGTCCAGTGTAAAATAGTATGTTATCAATCCAAAAGAAATTAAAGCTTTTCTCAACAAGCAGTGTCCTATCCTTGTACGAAAAATGTGTTGGCATTTTGTTAGCTACAAGGTAATTAGCTATGTCAGCATACCACAGACTTTGGATAGCAATATGAAACAAGTGCTCATCTGGAAATGCACCATCTATCAGAGTAGTGTCTTCTTCAGCATGGTGAATTCTGGATAGATAATCAGCTACTACATTCACCTTGCCAGGCTTATCAACTATAGTAATGTGAAATTCCTGCAAAAGAAGAAGCCATCTTGCTAACCTGCCTGTAATGGCAGGTTTTTTCATGAGATATTTTATTGTTGCATGGTCAGTATGAACAAAAATAGGATACCTAGTTATGTAATGATAGAATTTGTTCAGAGAATAAACTACTACTAGTAATTCTTTCTTAGTCACTATATATTTTAACTCTGGTCCATGGAGGCTCTTGCTAATGTAGTAAATTGCATTCTCTAGGTTACTGGACTTTTGTCCTAGGACAACACCTATTTCATAGTTTGAAGCATCTGTATGAATGTGAAATGGAAAAGACCAGTTAGGACCCCTAAGTATGGGTGCAGTTGTCAACAGTTTCTTAAGCTACAGGAAGGATTCATTACATTCCTTTGTCTAATTAAATTTAGCCTCTTTGGTAAGCAAAGTATAAAGATGACTAGCTATTTGACTAAAATTTTGGATAAACCTCCTATAATAGCCAACATGTCCTAGGAAAGACCTAACATCCTTTTGCTTTGTAGGAATAGGTAGTGTGAGAATTACCTCTATTTTTGCAGGATCTACCTAGATTCTAGCTTTGGAGATAAAATGTCCCAGCACTATGCCTTCTTGCATCATCATGAAGCATTTCTCACTATTGAGAGACAAGTTGTGTTCCTAACATCTGATTAGTACTCTTTCCAAATTCTTTAGGGCTTCCTCAAAGGTGACACCAAATGTAGTAAAGTCATCTATATATATCTCCATACAATCATGTGATATGTCAGCAAAGATGTTGATTATAGCTCTCTGGAAAGTAGCTGGTGCATTGCATAAGCCAAATGGTAATACAGAATAAGCATATGTGCCCTAGGGGCATGTGAATGTAGTATTCTCCTGATCTTCTAGAGCAATGTTGATCTGGTTGTAACCACTGTATCCGTCTTGAAAGGAGAAATATTTCTTACCGGCCAGAGTGTCTAGGACTTGATCAATAAAGGGTAAAGGAAAATGATCCTTCTTTGTGGCGTTATTCAACTCTCTGCAATCCACACATATTCACCATTTCCCTCCTTTCTTAGGTACAATGACCAAAGTTGATACCCACTTGCTAATAGAGATTGGATAGATGAAACTAGCATCTACTAATTTTTGTAATTCACTTTTGACTATTTCTCTCAATGTTGGATTCATCCTTCTTTGAGGCTGACATAGTGGTAAGATGCCATCATTAATGTAGATCTTATGGTTGCAGAGTTTGGGATTCAAACCTAGCATGTCACCATAATCCCAAGCAAAGGCTTTCTCATGCTTATGCAAGAGTTTTGTTAACAATGCCAATTGTGGGGGTGGCAACTTGTTGTTTACATGGAGATTGTGACCTGGGGAAATTTCCACATTATTTGTTAGCTCTACCATTGACATTTTAGGTATTGGGCTTGTAGCTACTTCACATGGTAATAATTGGCTAACTATCTCAGGGCTTGCTGGAAAGACATAGTCTTCATAGGTACATAGCTGTAGAAAAGAATTTTCAAAAACATCTTTTGCTACTATACACTCATTTGTAAGAATACTCTGTATTACATCATCTTCCTCTTACATTTTCAGAAAAGATTGTCTGTGCATCATCATAAGCTAGGGAACAGAGTTGACCTCTTCTTCCTCATCCCCTAGTTCTGGCCAAATAGGATCTCTCAAGTTTGGCTGAGGCTGGATAGGAGGATAGAGTGCTAGCTTCTTTATTGCCTAACTATTTGAAATTGTCATACTTCCTGATCTGCAACTAATTTTTGCATCTGTGGTGGCTAACCAAG
The DNA here is from genome assembly GCA_018584345.1 of Thuja plicata. Taxonomy (NCBI): domain Eukaryota; kingdom Viridiplantae; phylum Streptophyta; class Pinopsida; order Cupressales; family Cupressaceae; genus Thuja; species Thuja plicata. Next base: position 1,120,923 of record MU226861.1, read on the forward strand.
GTCTCCCTAGGATGACTGGATATCCAACAAAGTTTACTTTTGGTGATAAAATGAGAAAATCTGCAGGGTATTCCCATGAGTCTAAGGTGACTACCACATCTTCTATAAGATCATTTGGAGTGACTGTTGAACTATCACCAAGTTGTAATATTGTTGGCATTGTTCTCAAACCATCTATACGTAGTCTGTGCATTGTATCTTTGGTCATTACATTTATGGCTGCTCCCAAATCAACTAAAGCAATTTTAACAGATTGTCCATTAATTATCAAGTCAACTACTAGACTCCCAGGGTCTGAATACTTGGGTATAACTACCTTGCCCAACATGATATCAGCAAGTTTCCCTATGACATGAACTGTTTGAGGGTCCTTTTTCCTTCCAGGCTTTTTAAGACATGTGTCCTTAATAGCTTTCCCATAGATAGGAACGTCTTTAATAGCTTGAAATAGAGGGATTTGAATGTGCATATTTTTTAGCTACTTAAGAATGTCAAACGACATTTCTTCTTGGGATATAGGATTTTCTATGGTGAGCCTTTGTGGAAAAGGAGGGTCAACTGAGGTTTTAACATCAGTTTTGCTAGATTTTTGAGTTGATTGGGTGGTAGTTTGCAATGTAGCCTCTGGAAGAGGTGCTGATGCTGCAGGAGTGTCTGCAACTTCTATGATAATAGGATTTTCAGGTGCAGGCAGAGTAGTACCAGATGTCAAATGGATATCATATATCTCAAGGGCGTAGGCAGGGTATTGATGTGTATTAGTAGTATACATTGGCTGTTGTTGTTGCTTGCTATTTGGATTTGGTTGTGGCTGAGCAGGAAATTGGGTTTACTTTGGATTGGGGCTAGTGGCTGCAGGAGGTGGAATTATTGCAGGAGGAGGGACTGGCGGTAGCAATTGTGGAAAAGAAAGATTTTGGTTAGGCCACTGTGGAGGCCTCCTCCATTCGTTATTTTTCTTCTAGTTTCCTTGCGGTGGTTGCCATTGATTTTGCTGGTTAGGCCATTGGTTATTTTTCCAGTGGTTATTTTGTTGGTTAGGCCATTGGTTATTCCAGGCTAGCTGAGAGTACTGAGAAGGAATCTGATAGCTTTGATTTTTCCATTGACTATTGTAAGGAGTTGAAAATTGTAATGGGTCCTGAGGCATACCTTGTCGTGAAGCCCATGGTCAATGTTGAGTAACAAAGAACACTTTCTCATCGTCTCCTTCTATCTTCATGTACTCGGTAGGAAAATGTTGATTTTCTAGGTTCGCCACTAGCTTGCATCCGCAGTATTTCTTTTGTTTACGGTGATGTGGATAGTACTCAGCTAGCTACAATATAGTGTTTGCATGTTTCTTTTTAGCAGTCATGGTGTCGAGATGCGTAGAAACATCATTAATGATGTCTTGTTTGAAGTCTGCCAGCAAATTAGATATCTCCAACTTATAAATGCCTAAACTGATCCATTCTGGGAAACCTTGTAGCTCCCTACAAAATCTCATTGTGAATGTATCATTAACTCTGAGATATTCATCATAACTGTTATGTAATTATAGACATGGGAAAAATTCATAGCTTTTAACATCATCTGGGAACTCTTCTAATCTAGGAAGCCCTGGCCAAATTTGAATGGTGGCCAATATATAGATAAGGACTAAAGACATGTAGAACTCATTCTGAAGCTTAGCTCTACTTAGGGCACTAGAGATATTTTTGCTTACCATAAGAGCCCAATCGATGAAATGGTGTTGAGAATAGATCACCTGGACTAAGAGGAAATGGTGCTCAATGAAGTTCAATGTGTCACTCTCACCTTGGATCCCATGGAGTAGCACCAAGTTGTCTACAATTTATGGCTTCAGGTTCGTGTCGTATAATGTTTTGGGCAATTTGCCTTTGGCACTCCTCAGCTCTTGAAACCATGACTTCATTATTTATTTCTTCCACACTACCTTCTTTGCTCCATATTTGGTAACCGCCCGGCTATATGTCATTTTTGAATATTCAGCCTACTCTAGAATGCACTGGGAGTTCTGGACAGAATCTCGATCAATGGATAGAAGAACCATGTCATTGGGCAGGAGGATCTTCTTGGTATCTAGATTATATTTTTCTATGCACTCTCGAACAAGCTCAGGGGCTTGGACAGCAACAGGAAAACTGATAGCTTCTACTAACCCGCTCTCTTTTAACTTCTCAACAATAGGGTGCATCTGGTCTACCTTCAACCTACTCTAAAAGTTTTGCATATCAAAGCACTTCAAGGAAGTGTCTGTAATTTTATACCAATTAGACATAATGCCATTCATCCCATCGAATCCCATAAATCTAGTAGCCATACTTCAACTGATTCTGACTTCGGATAAGGGATACCTCTCAAGAACATAAGAGCAGGGAATAACTATATTCGAGAGCTTCAGATTCAGACAATTTGTCAAACAAATGGTAGCCCCTATCTGGAATACTTTGCTGATTTTATAACTTTTGAATTCTTACCGTTTAATGGTTGACTTCCCACATCACATGAATGAAAAGACTAAGACATTAATGAGAAAGTATGTTATGGAGTAAAACAACTTTATTTGAATTAATTACTTTACCACTATGAGTTGTTAAGAAACATCCTTTCACTTTAGTAACCATAACGGTAACTTTCTGGAGGTAGAAAAAAATCACTTTTCTGCTTCCCTTTCGGTGGAGAAATGCCTTTGGAGTGCTCTCTACTCAAAAATGTGCTGAGGGAGAAATTTAGCTCGTTGTGATGCTAAAATAGAATGTCTTGATTTCATCAGCTTTCTTTATACCTTGGATTACTCAAGAGATCTATTATTCTTCAAAAATCTTCCTTTTTAACGGTTTGGCAGAAAACATACCCCGCAGGTCAAAACCTGCCTGTTGGAGTAGCGAAGAAGCCATTTTCTACTTTTCCACTAGTAAGCCTGCATCTTGAATTCCTCCTCATTCAATCATTTCTTTTGCCTAAAATATATTTGATCTGAAAGCCCAAAGCTTTTATATTCCCAAATCTCTCATTTTCAACTTCCACTGACCTCTGATACTCTAAATTCTGTTTGTTGCAGAAAACGCACTCTGCAGGTGATTTTCCACCAAGGAGAAGATCAGAACCAATTTTCCTCCAATGCTGCCAAGGGGAATGTTTAAGGAAAAAACTTCAACTACATATAAAACCAATGTTAGAATCCTTCGAAACATGACCTTTACCAGATTTGGGAACTTAACTTAACTAATGAAACACGATCTCAGAGACCGATTCCCCCCGGCTCACAAAACAGAAGGCAATTTAGGGAAATTTTATAAATTCCTCCTAGCCTAAGAGGATAGCTATACTTAGACTCAGGGCTTACACAAATATTTCAAGACCACTACTACACATCAAAAATCCACTGTGTCTGAAAGATATGCAAACCAAAAGTGGGGCAACAACTGGCTCTGTTTAAGGACTTAGACATTCACATGTCCAAGCAAGGAACTCAAATCTCTAGTTTTGCAAAGCTCAACAAAAAGGCGGCTCACAACAAAACTAAAGCAAGACACGGAAAGGAAAACAGAAAGGAAACCTAACTAAAGAAAACAAAAGCATGAACTAAACGTAACTATTGTATAATACAGGGGTTACCTATTTTAAATTTAGATTTGATACAGCTTCAAGTCCTGACCATTATATGTCAGGGGTAGTGGCTCACCATTTGGATAGTTCAATTTAAAATAATTTCTCTCGAATGCTTGATGGATCTTAAAGGGTCCTTTCCATAATGTTTCAAATTTTCCATGCATGCCTTTGGGTGCTCTGTGCTTGTCCCATAACAACACCATATCTCTCTCCATATCTAGGGTTGCTCCTTTTATCAAACAAGTTCTTCACATGCATTTGATTTTGTGTGATATGATCTACCATTTTCTCTCTTTTCTCTTCAAGTTTGTTCAAGTAAAGAATCCTCTTTTCTAAACCATCTTCATATATACCATCTTCTACTATTGTTCTCAATTTGCAAGTTGCCAGTTCTAATGGCAATGGAAGACTGGCTTCAATCCCGTAAACAAGTTCAAAAGGGGATATACCAATGGCTCTTTTAGGTGTCACTCTGTCTGCCCAGAGGGCTTCATAAATTTTCTTGTGTCAAGTTCTCTGATTGTCTGCTACAAGCTTTTTCATGATGCTCACCAGATTTTTGCTACTGGACTCAGCTTGACCATTTCCTTGAGGGAAATAATCAGATGAGTGACTAATCATAATTCCATATTCAAAACAAAATTTCATGATTTTGCGAGAAGAAAAGTATGGGGCATTATCCATAACTAACTTAATAGGTACACCAAACCTTACCAGGATGTTCTCTTTGATAAATTCACATACTACCTAAACCGCCTCACAATACGTGCTTAGTAATCATGCCCAAAGCCTCTCTTAGGAATAGTTTATTCAATCTAAGGATCACTTCTCTCCACCATGAGGTGCATTTAGTTTGTCAAACCAGGGATGTATACTTGAAATGGTACGACACAGTATGTGCACTAAGTTCCTTAAAGAGTCACTCTACCTATGCTACAGGAAACTAAAATACATGAAAGGAATCTATGCTAGGGCTGTAGGAAAGGAAACACACCTACTCCTTACTAAAATGAACATTACAAATTTCAAACTCTAATTAAGCCTATTCTTTCAATCTAGAGCATTCACCATAACTATCCTTGCAAGTGTTGTAGGAACATTCACAAAGTACAATGTTGCAGGAAGAAACTATAATCTTCTATCTAGAATACTAGAAATGCAGGAAGTAAATATATTCTACTTCTACTCTAATCCACCTCCCAAGTGGGCCCCCTTGGTCGGCTTTAGCTAATCTATGAACACAGAATATAAACCAAAAGTTACTTCATTGTATTCCAAGAACTAATTACATGAGAATGGTACATGAAACTGAAAATGAACTTGTTGTGCAAGATACAATCAGAACATTGTATTCCAAAATCTCCTAACTTACAAAATAACAGTCTCCTCCCTATAAATAGAGGATTGACTTCTTTATTCTAAAATAGAAAAGGAACCTTCTAACTGCAACTACGCCAGAGAGAAAAGAACAAGAAACACAACAACCCATGACATATGTAATGAAGTCAAGGCGACCAAGTCAACATGCTGGAAGTGTGGAAGGAATATAGCAGTGCCTCATTCATGCATTTCTAAAATAGTGGCCCCTTATTTGTAGTAGCCATGTCTTCTGATGCGATGATGGTTATCCATCCGCAACTGGTCTTTATCATTCTCTTTGAATGTTGTCGACCACTCCCAAGCGACTCCTATTTCTTGGTAGGTTAGTTATCATGAAAAGATATTCATACAGATAGCCTAATCAAATTAATCTAGATATTAGAATACACATTCTGACTATTATATGAAATATTGTAATATATATAATATTGGCACAATATGACATATCTATTCTACCCATAGGTTTAATGGTTCTATCTGTACTTTGACATGAGTTCAACTAATTATAAGTCCACAATTGTTCTGGTAATACTTAAAGATAGAGTATAAAGATTAATATAATAGAGATAGTAAATGGTCTCATCATTACCTCCGAAGTAGTTTTCTTGGTTGCTTTCACTTCCACCCATTTTGTGAAGTAGTCAGTCATAGTGATTATGTAGGTATGGCCTGCACTAGATGTGGGATTTATAGGACCAATAAAATCAAGACCCCACTATTGAAAATGACCTTCGATTATCACTGGTCTAAGGGGTAGTGCTGCCAACTGTGATTTTCTAGCAAACATTCTACATTTCTCACATTTTTCTACCCAATGATATGCATCTCTAAACATTCCCGGCAAGTAATAGCACTGTCTCAATATCTTGAATGTAGTAACTGATGAAGAGAAATGTCCACCATGAGCTTCATCGTGAAACACCCTCGACAACTTCTCTTGTTGTTGTTTGTCAACGCACCATAGGAAAGTTCCATCTATAGATCTCTTATACAATCTATCTTCCCAAATTATATATCTAGAAGAATTTAATTTTAGATCTCTTCTTTGCTTCAAAGTCAGTCCTTCAAGACATTCACCATATGTCAAGAAATACACAATATTTTCAAACCAGGGATCTTGCATACTTACTGCTAGGACCAATTGTGTATTTTTAGGGTATTCATCCACTTAGTTTTCCGCCATCACTTTGCACAGTGCATTTCCTCTTACCAGCTTAGTGGGCTTGATTTCTATGTCGTATTCCTAAGTTTTAGCCACCCACGCTCCTCTGTTATTACATCCCATGTCCTATTGAGTCAATATGCTTTTTACTGCAATGTCAGGCACATATATAAGAGAGTGAGAGTGTAAAATGTAGAATATGAAATTCTTTTAAGCTTTTACTACTGTGAAAGCATGTTTTTTAATCTGAGAGTATCTCAGCTCATGTTTTTTTAGAGGTGTGCTCATAAAAGAGATAGGAGCTTAAACTCCTTCCTTGTTCTCCTACATGAGGATGGCTGATAGAGTGTGTTCAAAAGAATAGCAATAAATTATGAAATCCTTCTTCTAATCCGGATGACATAACACCAGGGCATTGGCTATGGCGTTGTTGATGCTTTTGAAATCTTTTTTACTGGAGTCATTCCACTTGAAATTTACATTTCCTTTCATCATGTCCACTATGCATCTGGTAATCTCAAAGAAATTTAGAACGAACCTCCTGAGAAAGTTTACCTGACCAAAAAATGATTTCACTCCAGTTTTGTTCACAGGTAAGCTCAATTGCTGGATTGCTCTCACCCTTTCTGGATCAATTCTTATGCCTTCCTGGGAAACAATATGACCTAGAATTTCCCTTCGGTCACACAGAAAACTAACTTTTTGGGATTTAGTGAAATCCCATCCTCTCTACACCTTTGTAATACTCTCCTCAAATCATTTATATGATCCACTCTATTAATACAAAACATAGTAAGATCATCCAGGTACATACTAATTATTTTGTTCTTCATATTACTGAAAGAAAGATCCATACCCCTCTGAAAGGTTTCCCCTACATTGATCAACCTGAATGGCATCTTGTGATATGCAAAAGTTCCCCATGGAGTAGTGAAAGTTGTTTTATGTTGGTCTACTTTATCCACTTCTATCTGGTTGTACCCCGAGAAGTTGTCTAACATAGACATCATCTCAGCTCCAGCTACGGTCTGCAATAGATGATCCATGTTGGGAAGAGCGTAGTTTTCTTTCAAAGAGGACTGATTGAGATTCCTGAAGTCTACACAGATCCTTATTTCTCCTTTCTTCTTCCTCACAGGTACTATATTTGCCACCTAGGTAGAGTGATGAATAGGGTAGATAATCCTTGCTTTAAGCATTTTATCCACTTCCCTAACTATTACATCAAAAACTTTGGGATTGTAATTCCTTTGTTTCTACCTCAACGAGGCAGCCTCAGGTTTTAAGGGAATCTGGTGTTTGAATTTACCATTCATAAAGCTTTTCAAATCTTCATAACTCTAGGCGAAAACATCTTGATATTCCAGGAAGAGCTTCCTGGCCTCTTCCCTTTCTTCTTCAGTGCAACATTTCCCAATATTGATCATCTTGGGGTCCTTTTCACTTCTGATATTTATTCCTTCATACTCGCCAGTGGTAGGGCCTCTTTCAATTCTCTTTTTCTTAACAAAAGTACCATGTCTGTTGAAGAGTTTTTCAAGTGTAACTAAGTGGGGAGGGATGATATTGCCTTGTAACTAGATGACCTCTGACTTTTCCTTCTTCCCTTTTTCATGATAGTTATCCTTATGATAACCAGGAGCATCTTTATGGAAGTTTCCACTGCCCTCCAAAAAGAGGAGGAGGCTCTTGTCATCTTCAAACACTTGCCAATCTTCTACATTATCAGGCACAAATGGTCGATACACAACCTCTACTTGGTATTTCTTATCCTTGAACTCTAGGTGAGGGAGGAGTAATGAGGCTGACACCGCTAAACAGTCTTCCTTAGAATTCAATTCTCTCAATATAGATTCAATAAATAATGCATCCAATGCTTCTATTTCATCTCATACTCTGTTCCTATAATTTTTTAATCTGTGTTTTTTTACAGAGTTGATTCTTGACTTAGCGCACGATTAACTCCACGTCACCTCGGGCTCTCAATATTTTCACCCCCTTCTCCTTTGTAGAAATAATTACTAGTAGAAAGGCTTCATACTTGGCAGTATTTTTGGTGTTCCCAAACTCCAATTTATAATCCATGGGCTCACATACTCCATCCGGTGATATTAAGACCATGCCTGCACAAGATCTCAATGATGCAGAACTACCGTCAAATGCGAGGGTCCAAATTTATGATGGTGTTTCCTCGGTGGAAAACTGATCTTCTTCTTCCCTGAGTTCAATTTCCCATCATGATCATCTATAAACAACATATAATTTACAAATTCTAATTCCTAGTATAGAATTTGGGCTTTAGGATCATCAGATTTTAGCACTGTAAACTTAGCTTTCTCTTCTGGGACTAGCTTTATCTTTTTTTTACCCACTGGGATTAGAGCTTGAGACCAATCTAACTCTATTTCCCCTCCCAGGTCTTTGCAGAAACTCCTACTTAGAAACAAACCATAACTAGCAGGTATATCAGCAAGAAGTATTGTTAACAATATTTTCTTCTCAGAATGTGCTGCTAGAGCCACTTGGGCGTCTTTGATTTTCCTGACTAGGGGTACTTGTTTAGAATCCATAGAGTAACACCTAACATGGTATTTAGTGAGGGTAAGTCCCAAGGCTTTAGCTATGGTTGATGGCATTACATTGTCTGAGGCTCCAGAGTCTATTATGCAATTGCTTAGATTGCAAACATTAATATATAATGACACATAGAATGGGTCAGGCTTTTGGCCTGGGAAAGTAGCCAACACAGAAGGCTCACCTTTCTCAATTGGGTCATCAAATATAGACTCATTTTCTATGGTGGTCATGGCATTTTTATTTACATTTTGATTCCCTTCTACATGATTAGACTTAAGATAGTCTATGGGGGAAATCTGAATTCTGGAATCTATACAAAATTGAATAATGACAAAAGATTTTTGCTCCTTACCTAGTTGTAGAATCCTTACTCCTTGATTGGCCTCCTTATAATTGGAAGTAGATGCCTCATTATTATTTGGTGGAGACATAGAAGTGGGGCCCTTATCTTCCTGACTCCAGGTTAAGACTATATAGGAGGTCCCGTCTATGGTAGCATAACATGTTGCTCCCTGTTCTGAATCTGATTCATACTCTAAATATAAGTTTTCAGAGTCACCATGTGAATATGAATCTGGTTCAGCTCCAGACACTCCAGCATTCCATTCGTCCGTTTGATGCATTTTCCAAGCATGAGCTACATCAGAGCATCTTTCTTTGTCATGATTTGTAGTTAAATAGAAGGCACACATGCTTCCCCTTTTAGGAGGAGCTTCTATAGCTAACCTTTGTGGTGGAGCAGTCAACTATAATTTCTTTCCATTGGCATTCCTCCCTTCATTGTTTCTCCTAGGTTTCTCTTGAAAGTTTTGTTGATAGGGATTATTAAATCTAGGAAGCTGCCTCTTGAAGGCGGTGAATTCATTGGATAATTTTTGAATCATCTCATCTGATGATGTGGTGTTACTAGTACTGTCTCTAGACTATATTTCTATTTTCCATTTTCCCGCCGATATCATATGGTCTTCGAGTTCTACAACAATTATTTGTGACACATCCAAATCTGTCAGGTTCACCCTTCTTAGATCATAATTGATGTCTAGTGGCATAGAACTTATGAATAATGTTTTCAAATTCCCTGCAGTAGGCCTATCAGCTGTTGGAATATGATTTATAAGCTTGTTGAATTTAGCCACAAAATCTCTCATACTGATTGAAGGCTCTTTCTTGATGGAGGTCAATTGTGTCAATAGTGCATGTTCATCTTCAACAATTTTAAATCTTCTCTCAAAGGCAGCTCTCATGGAGGCCCAATCTATGATAGAGGAATTGGTTAAGTGGTGAAACCAATCAGCAACACCCTCAACAAGGGTTTCAATGAATAATCTGATGGCCACATCTTCTTCTCGCGCTACTAAGATATTAACTGAAGTAAAGAATGCAACAATGTGTTCATCTGTAGATACTTTCCCATCTCCAGAGAATTTGGGGAAATTATTTCTTGAGCCTGAGGGAAGGGGATTATATGCTTCTAATTGCAATGGTCCAAATGCAACGGCCCAAGGAAGTGCCATAACTACCAGAGGTAGATAGGGTGTTAGATTGACAATAGGAGGAGCAACTACTTCGTGCAAAGTTAACACTTGACAAGTGGTAGACAAAAGAGTCAATTGTTTGGGAGGTGAAGGAGGTCTAATTTTTCTCTTAGTATTCCTGTTCTTTTGACGGGGTACCTCAAGAAGAGCAAAATCAAGGTTTTCAAGTCTCTCAAAAACTGGGTCTGTACCACCTTCTTTCTTTGCACTCCTACGAAACCTCTTGGGCTCTAGGGTTCCAACTAGTTTTCTAGTCTGGCTTCATGCTCTTCTTGGTGTCGTGCCCTTCTCAGATTTCTCCTTTGGATGGCTTCTTCAAGTACTTCCGTTCTAGCTTCTTCACACTCTACTACTTGACTAGCATTTCTATAGTGCTCAATGTTTCTTCTATATTTCCAGACAAAAGTATTCAGTGAGGAAATGAGATCCTCTTGATCATCTTGGAAATCAAGATTTGGTTGGAGCATAGGAATTATATTTTCATGGGGAAGTACCATCTTTCCTCATGGTATGCTTCTGGTATAATGACTATTCATCTCCCCAGTAGAGTCGCCAAAAATTTATTGGTAAACAGATTGTTCTTTTTGCTTTAACTCTAGAATACCCAAATATTTAAGAATAATTGAATACAATAGTTGGGAAATTGTTACTAAATAACTAATTTCCCTCTGAATTTAAAGGTGCAACTCCCTTAAGTAAATGATCTTCAATGAATAATGGTCCTTCCTATTCTAACAGACATATGTTCTTGACCCGAGAACAGAAGAGGTAAACCAAGCTAAACCTAGATAGGAAATAGCTCAGGAAGGATAGATTCAATTATAACTTTAGCCAATTCTAAGGCTTCATCAATCATATGACTCCTTAAAAAAGGTAATGCAATAACCGATAATGAAAATGCAAATGCAAGACTTAGAGTTTTAATGATGAAATGACAATGAATCAATCTATTTCACAGGGACATATCCCAGACTTAGAATAACACCAAATTTCCCCCTAATTAACTATATCAAATCATAATACAGAATTCTGGTTCAACCACAAATTGTAAATCTAATTCCAAAGAAACATTCAAATTTAATAGATAGATATATGCAATGCAATGGAGCAGTTAAAGAAATGGCATTCAGACATGCAAATTTGACTCAGCAAAATGCTATCTTTCACACCAAAATTTAGCCGACCTTTTCATTGATTTGGAAAATAGTACATATAGGGTCCCAGAGTTGGGCCATTACAAAAGGGTAACCAAAATGGTTCCACTTCCCCAATCAGAAATGACAAACAAGGTTTATCCATTACAATACTATCAAAATCTAGTACAAGAGGGAATCTATCTAAGATTCAGTTTACTTCCCCTTGTCTAATTTAGCTCTATAGGTGGTGACAATTGTGATGATTGGGATGATCTCTTCATGCCTATTGATATGTATATCTGATGAGCCACCTGGAATGTTCTTTGGCCATGATCTTGATTGCATCTGTCTAATCCTTCAGCTCTTCCATGGCCTTATAGATGCATCCACTCAACTGCTGAAGTTTTGGCACCTTATCCAAATGGGTGGAAGACTATTCTGCCAGCTTATGCACATAACCAGAAAATGATTTCTGCATACTAGCCAATCCAATCATTTATTTTCCCTGACCACTTGTCTGTGATTCCGTGTGCAGACCTTGAAGAAGTTTGAAATCTTTGCTCTGCTCTTCCTTGATCTTGACATCTATTTGCTACAACCTTGTTACAGCTTGGATGATCATCTCGATCTTAAATTCCAAGATTTGAATCCATTTGATCAAAGGCTTGTCTCCTTTTTGCAATATCTTGGCCTTTAATGCCTCCTTGATCTTCATTTTAACCAACACATGTAGCATTACTATGCATTATCGACATCTCACTCTCTCTGATGCGAGAGTCTGCAAATTCTTTTCAATATTGCTCCTCTCTATTTCTAGCCTTAAGAGAGCATTACCTAGTTTTTCAACAACTACCAGTCCCTTAGATTCGAGCCTCTCAATCCATCTCTTACTGATCTGCCCGAAGTGTCTGTCCTCTTGTAACTTGGCTAGGATGGCTTGGTTCTCTACAGAACTGGGATGAAAAGTGGTCTAGGCACCAGGAATACTTGTTATCAGAGTGATGAGATGTCTGATGAAATTGGTCAGCTTAGCTACTTCTGCTTTAAGTTGAACTTTAGCAATTTTGAGCTCCTCGAGCTCCTCTTCTATTACCACATTGGTGGACTTCCACCAGTCTACCTTGGTGTCATGTCAAGCAAGCCCCATGTCAAATGATTGTAATTTAAAATTAAAGGTATTCATATCTACGATTATGCCTTCCTTTGTAGGCTTGGCCACTATGGTGTTGGGTTGCAAGGCCCGTGAGAGAGTATCTTTTCCAAAATTCCCTTCCTCTGCTCTCTTTCTTTTACATTGTAGAGTATGGTCTATCCAGGATTCAGCACTGGTAACTTTGGAAGCATAAACCAACTCTTCTATGAATTACTTCCTGATGACTAAAGGAGTAGCTTTAGGCCTAGAAGCAAATGGATTCACTGATGTTGGAGAAGAGGAGACCAATCTAATGCCTTGAGCAGCTTCTTGTTACTTCTCAACCCTCTCATCTGATTTTGTGGCTGAGGTATTGGAGGTATCCTCACCCACCTCTACTACAATAGGGGACCCTCATCTTGGAGTATCTTGGGGTGAAGTTTTGACTTGTGTATCTATAGCAATATCTTTAGATGATTTCTCAGGTTCTACACCTTTAGTGGGCTCTTCTGTTGGCTTGGCCAGGTCTGTAGAAACTACTTCTTCTATCGTCCTAATGTTTGGAAGTGGGCCTTCTCCACATGTCTTATTTGGTTGGACCTCTTTCTCAAGAGGCTCATCACCTCCACTGGATGGCTGAGATGAACCTTTGTCCATAGTGGGGATCGTTACTAAAGTAGTTGCTACAGTGCTAGAAGTATCTTTTGTTGGGGTTTTCTAAGATGGAGGCTTCCTTTCCGACCTCTTTCTTCTACCTGTAGTCCATTCGACCCATTGCTCTGTTCTTCTGTAAATCCCACCCATTAAGGTTTCCAAGTCATTAATGGCCTGCTCTAGCATGGGCTCAGAGCTTATAGGGAGTGGCTTTATTTTCTCCAAATATGTATTATCATACATATGTTGACCATCATCTTCCAACCCCTCCACTTCAATGTTAACTTTGAACTTTTTGATTTATTCAATGGTTAACCTAGCGTAGAATCTCTCTCATCTCTCTAAGTCATCTTTGCAATTAGCCCAATATTCTTCAATATCATCAACATGATGAATTGCATGACTCATTTGCAAGAAATCTCAGGCATAATTTACAGGATCATACTGCAGCCTTAAGATATCATATGTCTCCAACTGAAACCTCTTTGAGAATGTCTTCAAAACATTATTTTCCTCATACTGGGATGCGCAACTATAAGCTCCAATGGTCATCAAGAAATTGTAGCCCTTCTTCCTAGCATCAGCATAGATTAGGTTCACTTGGAGTTAATGCTTCATTACCTTGACCAGCATGATCATATCATCAGGATATCTAGGCAACTTCAAAGGGAATTCATCAAATCCTGCAAGATGAATATATGAGAAATCTGCAAATTGAATTAAAAAGCACCCAAACTGGCTGATAAAAGACATGGCATCAGGAGAAAATCTACTTTTCGGGAAACCTTGTAGCTCCCTACACAGTCTCATTGTGAATGTATCATTAACTCTGAGATATTTAGCATAACTGTTATGTAATTGTAGACATGGGAAAAATTCATAGCTTTTAATATCATCTAGGAACTCTTCTAATCTAGGAAGCCCTGGCCAAATTTGAATGGTGGCCAATATATATATAAGGACTGAATATATGTAGAACTCATTCTAAAGCTTAGCTCTGCTTAGGTCACTGGAGATATTTTCACTTACCCTAAGAGCCCAATCGATGAAATGGTGTTGAGAACATATCACCTGGACTAAGAAGAAATGGTGCTCAACAAAGTTCAGTGCGTCACTCTCACCTTGGATCCTATGGAGCAGCACCAAGATGTCTACAATTTCTAGCTTTAGGTTCATGTTGTATAATTTTTTGGGCAATTTGCCTTTGGCACCCCTTGGCTCTTGAAACCATGACTTCATTATTTATTTCTTCCACACTGCCTTCTTTGCTCCATATTCGGTAAATGCCCAGCTTTATGTCATTTCTAAATATTCAACCTACTCCAGAATGTGTAGGGAGTTCTAGACAGAATCTTGATCAATGGATAGAAGCACCGTGTCATTGGGCAAGAGGATTTGTTTGCTATCTAGATTATATCGAGCTATGCACTCTCGAATGTGTTGATGATCAATCTTTAGAAATTCATTTACACATACTTTTTCATACGCTTCCCTCAATTCAAAGTCTCTAACTTCTCCAATCTTACACATGTAACAAGCTTGTACATTATGGACCATAAGTACCTTTGGTGGAATTGATGATAGGGCTCCCATAAGATCTCCTTCAATTGCAGCTTTAGGAATGGATCAGAATTTTGGTGGTGAACACGCGTCGCTCTTGACCAACTAAACATTCATCAATGCCTTGCTTGTCATTTTACTCCAACAGATGAACTAGATACCTTTGTTGCAAGTTAGGGTTTATGAAACACGTTATAGGTAGCTTGACAACAACTGATCTTCAAAATTCTCAATACTAGCTGACAATGCACAGGTGGATTATTTTCAAACTCAGCTTGAATCGCTCTTGAATCACCTTAGACTGCTCTTGAAAACTCTAAATCGCTATGTGAAATGAAGAATGAGTACCTGAATTGATTATATACCCTCAAACGATCAGATTAGGGATTCATTAAATGCTTTATGCAGTGGTAGGTGGATAATAGTTTTTCTTGGTCTATGATTAAGTTGCTCGGTTATCACACACCACTCAGTCATAATAGTGACTCAGTCATTACTGATGCTCGATCGACTAACGCTCGGTCAACATATCATCTCATTTAGTATTGCATCTCAGCATATGTTGATACTGATGCTTGACATCAAATATTCATTACAATTCTTTTGCTCGATTCTTGTCTCAGTTCTATCCTAATACATCTTAACTTATGCAAATATGGACTTTAATACATGTTATGTTAAGAACTGGTGTAAAATATGACATTTGAGAAAATAGTTCCTTACATACCTTTTTGCTTAATTTGAAGTAGTGTGATCACCTAATCCATTGGATTGGGTGATCTTGGCTTCACTGGACCCACTACTGCTTGCTTTTCTTTCTTTCTCCATGTCAGATTCATCTGATTCCTTATTTGTTCAACAGTAAGTGTCGGGGATCTGGTCTTGCAATCTCTCTTGGTATGACTGATCTTGTGACAACTATAACAGACCATACTTCCATTCATCCATTTTTTGGATTTACCTTTGAAGTGTGTACTTATAAAATTCTCTACAATATGACCATATTCATTACAATAATGACAACTATGCCTTGCATTATAATCCCAATTGAATGTGTTACCTTTCCTTGGTGTATTGCTTTGTTTCTTGGATGTCCATTTGGATTTTGCACTAGATCTACAATCTTGGGTTCTATTACCAAATTTATGACAATTGTAGCAATGTCCTTGGAATCTAGGTGAAGTAGATGTATTACTAGTCTTTGATCTGCATTCATGTGCCCGATGTCCATGCTTCTTACAGTTACAACAATATCCATTGAATTGGGTTTAGGATTTGACTTACTATTCTTGCTTTGACATATGTTTGTTGCGTGACCTGGTTTCCCACAATGATAACATGTAGGTTTGTTGTTCTTCGGCTTTGCATTCCTTAGTTCTCAACTCTTTGATGATTCTCCTTCTTCAGTGGAAGACTGGTGCTCAGTATTTCCAAGTCTAGATGTGTCACTATTACTTCTTAGTGATCTCATAAGTTCCTCAAAGTATCTCAATGCTTCAATAAGTTTGTTTATCCTCTCAATGAGTTCTCTTTCAGATCTCAACTCATTTTTCAGTTGATTGTTCTTAGATCTTAGATAAGTGTTTTCAATTTCTTTTCTGTTTATCTCTTGATTTGCAAATAATAGTTGGTTGACCATGTCCAACTGACTATTTTTGAGCTTCTGCACATCACTAGCGCTTTCATCAATTTTGGTATCCATTGTCTTATCTTCCTCAGCTTTCTTCTTCTGATCAATCACCTCACATAGTGTTATTGATTGAGTTTCTTGTTCTATCTTCATATTTTTGACTTGTTCTTTCAGTGTGTTATTCTTCTCCAATAGATCTGCAATCACTGCATTTCTTTCTTTTGATTCACCAATGTCAAATAGACCTTTAGTGTCTTCTTCCTTATATTGAGTATCTTTCATTTGAGTTGCCAATTCCTTCCTAGCTTTCAAGGATTTCTTTAATTCTTCTCTAGCTATCTCGAGTTGCTGCAGTGCCAGTTGAATATCAATCTTTTGATTCTCAATGACCTTTCCCAACTTATAAGCCTCCATTTCCAAGATCTTAACTCTTAAGTGGTTAGACTTCTTTTAAGAGAACATAGCTCTAATACCAATTGTTGGAAGTCTAATATGGGAAATCAATAACTAAGAGGGGGTGAATCAAATCTATAAAAATTCTACAAATTCTTAACTAACTGATTCAACCATGCATTCATAAACATAAAATGAAATCTTGTAAAGATATAATATCTAATGATGAACACATAACACAAAGATTTTGGTAACCCAGAAACCCTTGAAGGTAAAATTGGGGTGGGGATGACACCCACAAATCTTCACTATTGTAGTAATAAAGTCTGCCTGTTAGGGATACAACGTTTGATAACTTATGATGATCTACCTTGTGATGGGTCTTCCCTGTTAAGAGCTTTTATACTTATACAATCTACCTTGTTAAAGGATTTAAACTTACAAAAAAGTAAGCACTCAATTAAGAAATTTACAAAGGCCTGTTAGGATCACTATGTTAAGAGATTTACCCTGATTCACTTGCTAGAATGTATCAGTACCTGATCCTTCAGTCTGCACTTACAAATTCTGATAACGGATCTCCTCTTTCCAAATCTTAAATGATCTCTCAATCTGATTTATCTTTGTTCTTCTCTTCTCGGTCACTCTGTCTGGTCAATGCTTCAGATATGAAAATACTTTTGATCTCTGCTCTTCACATTCACATCCAAACATACATGCTTACACCTCTCTCTCTCTCTCTCTCTCTCTCTCTCTCTCTCTCTCTCTCTCTCACTCTCTTGATTAGGGTTTGAAGCATCCCATAAATAGATCATCCAGATCAATATCAACGATCTAGATCCTTCATCTTTTGCTGCTTAGGCATCCCTAATTTTGATTGGTTGCATGGCTTGCATAGGGATCTATGATCATAAAATAGCGCTTAATTAATGCATTAAATCTCTATATATGATAATTAAATTCTCATAGAAGTCGACCAAAATAGTTTATCTTCTTTTTTGTGCCCTTCCAAACACATATACAAAATCTGTTTTACTCAACAAAACAAAATACTGGTGCTCGATCAATACTGTGTCGCTCAGCATAGCTGTAGGTTGTCGCTCGGCACTAACACTTCTATGCAACTCGACAATCAATATGCTTGACATCCATTGAGTACTCGGCGAACTCTAACTTGCTCAACAGTAACTACTGCTCAGTCTCAACCTTAGTGAGATGGCTCGGTCGCAGTGATGACCGACCGACCTGCCTTGAATATGACTAAGTGCGGGACACTAATAAACAACAAAACTTAGAGATCAACAATATATATATATATATATATATATATATATATATAGTTAATCAACTAATGGAGATGATGAAGACCGAGTGATAATAGGTATATATGTTTGTAGAAATGGTTAAATCAATTATTATTTTATCATTGATGTCAAGCAATTGATTTATTGATTTTTATTGAGTTACCATATCATAACAAGGAGAAGTTAAATGAGTGACAAATACATATGAGAAAATGGTGAAGTAATGTTGATATAGTTGTTTGCTACTATATATTTGATGTTATCAAGTCAGTACAATTGATCGATTAAGTCTGAAATTGCAAAGAGTTAAGTTATGACTGAAAAGAGTTACTCTATCGAGCTAGACAAAGTCATTCGGTATAGAGTTGTATTAGTCAGTTTCAATTACCGAGTACCAAGAATGAGTTAGGCATCAAGTAGTGAATGAAGTTAGTTACCAAATTGCAAATAAAATTACCGAGTACGTGATATTGATTTAAAACAATGATAAGATCGAACTTAATACGAAGCTATGATGATCTAGATGTTGTTAAGAATTAAAGGAAGTTCGTTAGAAGATATATGAGTGAGAAAATTCAATAAGAAGATCTAAGGTGAAGACTAAGGGGTTAAACCTGATTATGAAATTTCCAAGAAAAAGTTCAAGTTACAAGGTAAAAGGTAAACAGATAACTAAGCTAAGATTTGAGAAGAAGATGATCGAAATACTGAGCGCAAATGATGGAAAACCTAAGAAAGGAGATTAAGAGACAAAAAAATTTCTATATAAAGGATGAAAAATAAATAGAGAAAGAGATGCTGGCAAGTTGAACTAAGAAGCAAAAGAAGCTGAAGAACAGAGTTACCGAGCAGAACAAAGAAGCAGAAAGAGCATAATCTACAGTCTAAAGTAGAGACAAATGGAGCATATGATGCCAGTATTCATGTGAGCATAAATGATATAACACAATCCAAACATAGTTGCTATAATTACAGATCAAATTTTTACTATTGCGTATTATCATTTGTAACAGAGAATATCTCTTAATCGAGTGGATTTAACAGTCCTATTTGTAAATCCTAGATGTAGGTGACATTCTAAAAGAGTGTTTAAATCCCTCTAGCAAGGCCACTCCTAATAGGGTTAAGATCTTAATATATCTAAGTTAAATCCCTTAACAGGGTCACATCTAGCAAATATGTTTGTAATCTTTAACAGGATAAGTTCTTAACTGAGCGTACTTCAGAAAGAAACATTTTTTTTTATTGTAGGTCACAATTTCCATAGAGGTTTTTCCCATATTGGGTTTCCTTGTTAAATCTAGTGTCAACTAAGTTAAATTTGTTTTTAACTGAGTTTGAATGATTGAATTACATATTATGAGATGTATGGTTGTTCAATTTATTAAGTTATTTTGTGAATCGGTTATTATTGTATTCAGTTCTACCGAGTGAATCAGTGAGCTAAGTTTTAAGTATATAAGTTTGAATTTGTTTGATTCACCAACCCTCTTAGTGGGACCAACACACACACACGCACACACACACATATGAACTTTCAAATTTCCATGTATATCAAAATATAGTTGATTTTCTATTCTACTATATATATATATACACACACACACACACACATATATAGTGTATATATATTCTAAATGAATATACAACATCATTTGAATGTGTTAATTTTTTTTTCAATGGGTATATATTGAGGTTGTCTATTGTATATTTTGTAAGTTAAATAACTAGATCTACTTTTTTTATCTATATTACTTGCTATCCAAAAAAAAAAACATCAGAATTAAAATTTACCATTTTTCTTTTGAAATTCAACTATGAATGAAGTAACCAACAACATGATTCTCAAATGCATTAAAATTTCATTTCAATTTAAGGAGCTAGAGACATAAAAATAAACTTTCAGTTTTTTGTTATAAAAATAATCAGTTCATGGTTTCTTTTTATTTATTTATTTATTGGAAGCAACCAATCCATTTACAAATCAACAACTTACAATATGAACAACTTCCATAAACTATTTTCTTTTCTATGTTTCCTTTGAGTAGCTCATATACTAACTACTAACTTCAAACTACCATTTTCAAATTTGACATAAGCTTGTAATTGAAGGGAAAACAATTTTCTCATTAATATTTCAATCTCATGGAAGGGCATACATGTTTTACAAAATTCTTCCACTACAAGATTCACTACTTTTACACTTGGATTTCAAAATACCATTTACAAAGAATTTCCAGCCACTAAACTATGAAAAAACCAAACAAATACATCTCTTTTTACTATAATCGTTCCGTTACAAGGACTTAGCCACATAGGCTATCACATACACATAAAGATGCATTCACCACAAAATCTTTCTTTTCCAAGCCTTTTCTTCTTTACACCAAGAATACAAGCAACAAGAAACCTGCAAATAAAATTTGAAACTTGACCATGGGAGCTCACCTCCCAGTCTAGGCCTCAAAGAGACCACCCCCGAGCTTGGGGAACCAAGGAGAGACGGGTTACACACATACAAAACTAGTAACTTCATTGAAACAATAAATTCACAAAATAATCCCATCCAAGACTTCAAAATGGGTCTCACAATGGTCCTAAACATGGGGTGAAGGTGGACCAAGTACCCTATGAGGAGAATGCCAAAAAGAACAAGAAACTCAATGCCTTGTTAAATCTTTCAATAATATCAAAAATCTCCTCAGTGCACATCTACAACCCTTATGACCCCCAAGGGAAACAAGCCAAAAATACTCCACCCTTATGAGCCCCAAATGCATAAGCAAAAATATGGCATCATGGAACCCATACTCCATGTTTTCTCACTCTCCTCCATGAGGAGAGACTCTACACCCAAGGGTTGTCCAAAATCCATTCACCCCCCAAGGTTACTCTACCCTCCCAAGGGTTAATGTGTCTTGAGACTCCCATGCACAAAACTTACAACACATAAAAAAACAAAACATAATGCAACAAGAGACACATCCATACATTTTCCATTACAAACACACTATAGTTTCTTCAAAACTCATGCATATTCAACAAGTAAAACAACAATAATTAAGAGCATCCACCAACCTAGATCCAAGCTTATGTCAATATTTGAAGAAGATATTCCTTTTGTCCAAGTCCTTCCTCTTTCTAAAATCTCCACTATTTCTATAATTCTCTAAAGTTAGAGAGTGGTTGTTCAAACTCCAAGTCTTGGAGGATCTCCCCTAAAAAGGCTCTACACATTTCCCACAATTATCTTGGAAGAAAGTATGAATCCTATTGGTTTTTTCTTCCCAAAACCCCCTTACAAGGTTTCTAAAAATGGGTCTTAGAAAAGGTGACTCAAAAAGTGGAACAAGTAACTTGCATCCTGTAGACACCCTAAAATGGACAGGCTTGCAACTTTACATTAAAAACACTAATTTTCATCTATTAATTAATGGTTTCTTAATCATTAATTAATCATCTATTTTCTTCTAAATTCATCTTTCTC
>MU226861.1:1142590-1152621 GCA_018584345.1 Thuja plicata
TGGGATTGATCTCAACCACACATTTCATCAGCATTTCCTATATAATGGACCCTTCATAACCATTTGAAGGATCCAGGATTTCAAGTATACAAGCGCCATTACTCTGTCAGCATTCAAGCCATCCTGCAATCACACACACACTTTGCAATTATCAACATCTCGACGCTTCTCAAGTCATAGACGCTGCCCAGCCAATACTGAGCATCAAGAACAGCGTTATTAAAGGAGTAGAGAGAGACAATAGAAGCTTCAAGCTTCGAAGGGTTTGCATTCATTTGTCTTCCTTTTCGTAGTTTGTACATTTTATTGCTTGCGTTTCGATCATTTCGTTTAGTAGTTATTGCTTAATAGATTTGCATGCACTTGTGAACCTTGGCTACTAACCCCTGCCCTTGGAAAGCTGTGGGAAACCGGAGAGAGAGGCGTACACATCCTAATGAAGGGTTGTTTACCCAAGACCATGCTTCCAAAAGTTGATTTTCGTTCATCTTGGAAATCTAAATTTTGGAAGGGTGTTCAAGTAAACTATGAGTTGTCTTAGGGTTAAAAATGACCCTTACCCATAGTTATACCAAGTGGACTTCCTAAAAATGACCCAAACTCAACCCTAGGTGTCCTATTAACCCCTCAAAAACCCACCTTAAACTCACCTACAAAATTCAAGTGATATGACCATACTTCAAGCTCTTTAACCAAGAGGTTCACATGGGGGTCCCATATTGTACTACCCTAGGTTGGCTACCACCTAATCCCCAAGTTGACATGTCATTGCCACATATACACTATACAAGTAGCAAGTGACACCACACAAATTCACAATACAAAGACATGTGGCATATATATCCACTTGGGTGTCTACACAATTTAAAAATTTACAATTAATATACACTCAAACATATACAATCCTAAAGTAAAGAACATTGCGATGAGGTTTTGGCTCTTAATTAGACGTAACCTTGGTTTTTCCCTGATACACATTAGGTCTAACCTTGGTTCCCCAATTTTATTTCCATGGTCAATTTTCCTACACACTAAATCCAAATATCAGTAGTCCAAGAAATCTCATGTATATAACATATATGAGATAAACATCATTCATACATTTATAAAACATCTATATCGTCACATAACCAATTTACAATTTATCATATTAAAATCAATTTAACCGCTTTCCACATGAAATCATAAGCACCTAATTTTTAATTCTCAATAGGAATCACAATTCATTATAATTGAATCCAATTACCATTTCCTAAATAATTCACATACAACATATATACTCATTTGCATCATCATAGTATTCATTAAATCAAATAAACATAATGCATATCATAAATCAATCATCATGAGCATCATAAAATAAGGTGCATCTAAAATCCCACATGATCAAATCCCTGTCATAAAGTGTATAAACCATACTTCATTAAGATGATGTATCAAATACTAGTTCTATCATAAGATAAAGTCAAAAGCTATGACGGGCTCGGGGTAAGGCCCCACATCCTCCCCATAGGCATAAACTTCCTCCTGGAGTTCATAAAAATATGGGGATATTTTTTCCTCCCATGATGTTGTAATGTCATCATAGAAATCCCATTGGATCCTAACCTGATCCAACTCTCAGCCTCAAAGAGCCAACGTTCGGTGATCCCGAATGCAAATGGGTTCCAAATCTAGCTTCCCGTTTGACTCCACTTGTAAGGCATCCCAATCTATAACGCGAGACTCATCATAAACACATTTTCTCAAAATAGAAACATGGAACACATCATGGATGTGTGATAGGCTAGGTGGAAAAGCTAGCTGATATGCAACTGGTCCTATCCTCTCTAGAATCTCAAATGGTCCAACAAAATGAGGTGTGAGTTTAGATCCCTTTCCAAAATGGATTGGACTCTTATGCCACCACACTCTCAAGAAATTTTTTTCGCCAACCATGTATACACGATCAGTTCTCTTTGCATCTGCATACTTCTTATGTCTATCATGTGCCTCTCTAAGATGCTGCCTAATAAAGGCTACTTGCTGCTCCATCTCCTGGACTAACTACGATCCAAAAACTACCCTATCCTCAATCATATCCCAACTCAAAGGTGTCCTATAAGGTCTATCACACAAAGTGTGATAAGTTGGCATACCCAATGATGTATGATTCCCATTATTATAGAAAAACTCGATTAAATGTAGGTACTCCTCCCACTTAACTTGATGGTCCATCATAGACATGTGAAGCTTATCCTCTAACACCTGGTTTACTCTCTTTCTCTGTCCATCTATCTCAGGATGATAGGTTGTACTGCAATTGATCTTAGTGCCCAATGCTATCTGTAACTCTCTCCAAAATGATGATGTAAAGAAAGAATCTCTATCAGAGATGATCTTACGAGGAATGTCATGAAGTCTGACAATATCTCATAAGAGCACTTATGCCACTACTAGTGTCATGAATGTAGTACGAATAGGTGAAAAATGAGCCACTTTGGTCAACTTGTCAACTGTCGCCATGTTGGCATCATGATAATGAGATGAGATAGGAAGACCAAAAATAAGTCCATAGATATGATGTCCCACTTCCACTCAGGTACCTCATGAGGCTGAAGAAGCCCACCAGGATGGTGGTGCTCTGCCTTAACTCTCTGGCACTCAAGGCATTGGGCTACTAACTCTGCAATGTGCTTCCTCATGCCTATCCAAGGATAAATTTATCTCAAATATGCATGCATCTTCTTGACTCTGGGATGCACTGCATAAGGTGCTCTATGACCCTCTAGAATAATGAAATCATGTAATCCCTTAGAAGAGGGTACATAAATGTGTCCACTATAACATATAAGTCCATCAGACTCTAATTAATAATCTATATACTTCCCCTCAAGGGGTCTTTGAGATCAGACCAATTGACCAACCTATACATAGAACTCATCCTCATGCAAGTGATGTAGTATAAGGTCCCTTAAATTTGTGCCAGTGGACATAGAAGAAAGCTCAAGTTTTCTCCTAATCAAAGCATCTGCAACTAAATTCTCCTTCCCCTTGATGTAATGAACACCAAAATCATACTCGCACAAGAACTCCATCCATATCCTTTGTCGAGCATTAAGGATCGATTGAGTGAATATGTACTTAAAACTATGATGATCTGAATGAAGCTCAAACCTATGTCCTAAGAGGAAGTGTTTCCATCTTACTAAAGAATGCACCACTTCTCCAAGCTCAAGGTCCACAAACTCATAGGCTATAGTTTGTGAGTCTTAATTTTCCTAAACTCATAGGCTATAGCTCACCCACCCTAAATAAGAACTGCCTTGAAACCATCTAAGGATGCATCTATGCAAACCAAAAAATAACCTGAAGGATCTGACACTACAAGAATAGGTGCATTGGTTAGTTCTTTCTTGAGTTCTTGAAATGCCCTCTTGTACTTTTCTGTCCACTCAAATTTATTTCCCTTTGGCTGAAGGGATGTAATGGGATGTGCCACTCTAGAAAATCCCTCAACAAATTGCTTGTAATATCCTGCTAGGCCCATGAAACTCCTAACCTCAGTCACAGTGGTAGGCATTGGCCAATCCATGATGACATAAATCTTTGATGGGTCCACTGAGATCCCATCACCTAAAATGAAATGTCCTAAATATACAACCTATGATATGGAGAAAGCACACTTTTACAAGATTCCATACAACTGATTATCCCTCAAACACTGCAGTACCTACCTCAAGTGCTCCTCATGCTCCATCTCATCATGATAATATATCAATATGTCATTAAGGAACACTGCCACAAATTTGTCAAGGAAAGTGCAGAATACTCCATTCATGAGACTTGTGAATATAGCTGGAGCATTCATAAGACCAAATGGTACAACTGTGAACTCATAATGTCCATATCTATTCCAGAATGTTGTCTTGTGGATATCACTCTCCACAACCCTCAACTGATGGTATCTTGATTTAAGATCTATCTTAGAGAACACACAGGCACCCTGTAGCTGATCAAACAAGTCATCAATCCTAGGAAGTGGATACCGATTCTTAATGGTTAATTTATTCAACTGTCGGTAATCCATACCTAACCTAATACATCCATATTTCTTCTTGACAAAGATAACCGGTGCACTCCAAGGAGAAACGCTAGGACAAATGTTCCCCTTCTCTAGGAGATCCTCCAATTGAATCTTGAGTTCATTGAGATCGTTAGGAGACATCCTATAGGGTGCTCTAGATACTAGAGCGACTCCTAGAATGAGGTCTATATGAAATTCAATTTCTCTATGGGGATGCATGCCAGGTAGTTCGAAAGGAAACACGTCTGCAAACTCCTGAAGCATAGGATGATCATCAAGTGAATTTTCATTTCCCTCTTCTTCTTCCCTATAATTGATAGTGATGGAGAATAACTGGTACCCCTTTCGCATAATCTGCTTAAGCTACATAGTGGATATCATACGAATGGATACCGATCTCTGAACTCCTAAAATTACTGTAGTAATGCCATCATCATCCAAACACTTGATCCTCTTCTAAAGACAATCTAACATGGCTTTGCAGGCATAAAGCTAGTCTATGCCAAGTACTATACCATAAGATCCAAGAGGGGTAATGTGCATGTCTTCTAAGATGGTCATGTCACCAATTTGTATGTGGTAATCCCTAACCAAAGTTGTAAAAGATACTCTAGGTCATGAGGCTAACTTTACCTCCCATCTAACATCTTTCTTGATTGCCACTAGCCCGCAATGCTCCACAACCAATGGAGAAAAAACTAAATTAGTAGCTCCTGAATCAAATAATATGGTAACGCTACTACCTCTGATCATACATGTGGCCTAGTGCTATGCCTAGAAGTTATCAACCGCTGTAAATACTTTGTGGGACTTTCCCATATCCCCAACTATAGGCTCAGATGTTGCTACGCGCTGACTACCAGCCTGAGAACACTCTCTTGCAAAGTGCCCCATGGAACCACATGTGTAACAAGGTCTATGTGTCTGTATCTATACACCCTAAGGTCTAGAAAATTGTGACCCTCTTGTCCTACTAGAGCCACTGAAGCCACCCCTGGTGGATTGCTGAGTTTGAGTTGGGGTGTGGATGAAACCTGTAACCTCTGATCCCTCCTAGGACCTAGTGTCTACCATTACTTGGGATTAGATCCCTGATTCCCCCGGGTAAGCCTCTGTCTCTAACTTTGATGAGACTTTTGTTGTAGGTGAGGGGTTTTGTAGGACCCCGAAGAGTGTCTATGATTCCCCTTCCAATGGGGTTTATAAAAACTAGAAGACTAAGGTATGGGGTTACAGTTCTGAAACCAATCTTGTGTGCCATGTGATCTACCCTATACCTCCTCTACAATTAAAGCCTTTTCAATAGCTTCAAGAAGGTCCCCTTGTGCTGCCATGCGTACTGGACCTGATATTCTAGCATTCAACCCTTTGAAAAAATGGTTGACTCTAAGTTCCTCATCTATCATATAGTCTACATAGGGTAAGAGCTCGAGAAAATTGATCTCATATTGCATCATTGTGAGTCCCCTCCACTGGAGATCATGGAACTCATTGATGCGGCACTGTCTAAAGTGTTTTGACATATGCCTATCCCTGAACCACTCCAAAAAGGTGTCCCAAGAGAGGGTGTCAATAACTAGGTTACTCTTAAATTCCTCCTGTCTCCACCATGTAGAAGCAGTCCCTCTTAGTAGGTGTATAGAAAATTGTGATCTTAGATTTCTCCCATAAGGATGCAACCCAAAGCACCACTCCAAGATCAAGAGCCAAGCCTTATCCTCAATCCCATCCATAGACCCTGTAAATAGTGGTGTTTGTAGGCTTAGAAGCTCCCTAATTTGACCCCCTATATCCTAGGGTGCTCTCTCGACCAGTTGAGCCAATATTTCTGGTGGCGGCTTTGGTATGTGTACTGACTCACTCTCATGATCGACCTGAAAAAATACACAGCTAGGTGGAGGACTCCTAGTCCTCTCTCTGGTCTTCGTCCTATGTTCCTCTAGACCCTTGAGCTCTACCTGCTGACTCCCTTATGGTAGTCTATCTTGAATAATCCCAATGAGGTTCTGAAGAGAATTTAATACATCCTGGTTTGTGTTCGGTGGTTGTTTGGGAGGAGGCCTCTACTCCTCTCTAGCACCCTCTACTTCCTATTCTATATTCTCTCGTGTTGTGCGGGCACGTATAGGGCCTTGCCCATGTCGACGAGCTTGTCATACAATGGGAGGAATCCTACACAAGCATTGGAATGTTTAAGTTGAAACGTAATGTTTAAGTTAAAATAAAATGTTTAAGTTGAGATGAAATGTTTAAGTTGAAATGTAGTATTTTAAGGTTCCTAGTATTAAAATTGGGCTCTGATACCAAAATTTCATGCCCAAAATTTACACCAAAAAACATGCTAACATTTTTTTGAAACATATTAATTAACTAAGTTACAGTTGCAAGGGTTCAAGTGATTACTATGTTCTCTACTAGGTTTACATCTTGGATGAAAAATATCTTCTTCTAAGGGAATTCGAATAAAACTAATTGAGGTCGAGGGGAATCATGACAATGTCAACATCCCTCCACATGTTTACTATAAGAAGTTCACTAAGTAATAAAGTTGAACTAGGTTTAAAGACACATTAATTACGATAGTTAATATCGTCATTTTTTTTAATTATCTCCATTTAAATTCAATTTTAGAATCCCATTTAATAGAGTTGGGTGGGTTTTATTTAAGTGTCATATTCAATTATATTTAGGATACACTAATATAGGATTAAAGTAAAAACCTAACATAATCACTGTATAATTAATTTAATAAATCCTCTTAATAATTTACTTATCCTAATTTAAATAAATATCGTAATATATTTTATTGTGATCTCATTGTACTTTATTACCTTTATTATGTATAAGTCAATTGATACGATCCATGTGAAATAATACTTCATCCAAATCTTGATCCATGGTAATTAAATTAATATAGATATCAATCCTAATACTATTACTAAGTTCTCAACAATTAAATAACATTTCTCTTGAATAATTCCTTAGCAACATCTTTATCAAGTAAATCAAATTTTAGAACTTATCTCATTCCCATATCCATTTTAATGTATCCATTAGGTATTATAACCAACCCAAAAAGGTTACTAAATAATTTCATTAATTATTCGTTAAACAAGTTGTTTAACATAACCCCGCTAAAATATAATATTAATAACTACCCAACTTCCACTAAGTTTAAAAACATTATTAAATTTTCCCTCTCTTTATAAGCTCATTATTTAAATCCATTTCATAATAAATCCATACCATGCACAAAAAATTCAATCTTAATTCAATTAATAAAATTTCCCCAAAAGTCACCCTAAAAAAAGGATGTGGGAAAAATCAAAATCCCACAAAGCCCACTTGAAATAGAAATTTCATACTCAAAATAATACTATTATTCTAATCTCAAACCCTAAATCCCAACCCTAACCCTAATTTTGAAATTAGGGTTAGGTATTAATGTTAGAAACACTGAGAGGGGGGGGGGGGGGGAATCAGTGTTTATNGGGGGGGGGGGGGGGGGGTGAATCAGTGTTTATCTATTAATTATATTTCAGCCAATTAAACATATATCAAATGTGCATCCAAAGAAACATAAGACAAGAACACATAACACATGATATGATTACAGAGAACCTTGATCAGAGGAAAACTCCGGTGGGGATTAGCACCCACAAATATTGTACTAGGTATAATGAACCTATTAAAGTTCCTTTGCCCTGTTAGAAGCAGTCTTTACAATTTGAGTACAATGACCTAGTTAAAGGTCTAACCCTGTTAGGAGTCTTTTACAAAACCCTGTTAAAGGTATATGGCTCACTGCCCAATAAGATGAAGGCTACAACCCTCTGAATATTGATATGCACTATATCAAAAATGAACTGTTGTAATGACACTGTTGTCTGATCAGTTCTGTGTATGCGTGAATGCTCTTGCTCCTTTAAAGAGCTATATCATCTGCTGACTTCATTATACTGCTCATATGTATATTCCTCATACATAATAATCGACGCTTGTAACATAACATTATATTACATACTTATATGTTTACAATTGAATAGGCGTGACCCAAAATATAACACTAGTCAGCCTTTAAACAAAAATATACAACACTTCTGAACAAGTCGGCTCAAGTGCGTTTACTATAACATTAATTACATTATTACAAACTTATAAATAAATGCGCATGGCCTTATCATCTCAAACTAATCCACGCTGACCAAAACTGTAGTCGGCTCCCATGCTCTGTTTCCTGGACTGCAGGTCTAGTAATTTGCCTGTAACTTTTCCGTACTGATGTTCCATACTTTGCACGTCTAGATCTAGCATGTATATACACCATAGAGTATATACCTAAGCACGCATGCTCTGGTGTGATCTCTAACACGTGCACTGACGTCCTGATCTTTGTATGTGTCTGTCTGCCCTGTTTTCACACTTAGTCATTTTGTCTTTCATGACAGAACTTAAGTACGACTTTGTTGCCATGATTGACAACACAAAATAAGTCATGCTTCCTCAGGAAGTCAACTTTCCAACAATCTCCCCCTTTGTCATTTATGGCAACAAAGGAATGTGGCTACGTTAATCAAAATGACTCCATATAAAAATGACTGTATATCATAATACTTTATGATATATACATATATACTTCTCCACATATACACATTCTATACTACTCCCCCTTTGATATTAATGAAAAAGGTGTGCAAAAAATGTAAGTCTTCAACATACTTGCTCCATGTAGACTTCTGGGTACACAACTTGAAGAGATTGAATCTCTTTCTGCCAAAAGACTTTCATTGCATCAACTGTCTGAAGATGCACGCATAAAGCATATGTCAATTTCTCCATTTTTATCAGATCCATGCAAGGACCTTGATCATATGTCTGTATGGTGTTATCAATCTATTTTATGTTATCATTAAGAACTGCTAGAGATGGTGCAAGTGCATTTCTCAACTGAATTTGTCTTATTCTGATCTTGCTAATTTCCAGTTTTGCCTTCTCAATTTTGTGCAACTGACCTTGATAGACATTATTGCATATGTTCATATCTTGTGTGGAGTTTTCAATTGATTTCCTTATGTTATTCACCATTTCTTCTGCTTCTGCTATCTTTTTAGTGTGCTCAGAGGTGAGCTTCACTCTGTCCATGCAATTTGCAATAACCTTCTTTCATTTTGCTGCCAACTCTTTAAGTATAGATTTCCCAATCTTTAGGGAGTTCAAATCTAAGGTAAAGTTCTTTACCAATTCATTTAGTCTCTCCTTCTTGTATTCATTTTCTGCAATCTTAGTAGCTGATTCTACTAAGCTAGTGAAATGTGTTTTGAAGTTTGTCAGTATGCTATCCATATGTTCAACTGTTTGAACTTTAGCAACTTTCTTATCAGCACGAACTAATTCATTCAAAATGTTTATTGATTTCACAAAGTGAGGGTTCCTCATCACATGTTTCTCTTTTTCCTTTTCCATGGCAAGGGCGCTGATCTTGATAAGGTCTTCTTCTCCCCATGCATCTAAACTTGTTGAGTCAGAAGTTAACCTTGACAACAATGAGGTGGATGGTTGAGTGGATGGTGAGAAAATAGTATTCTGACTTGTATCTACACATTCACTTTTGACATGAATTTCCTTTACTGGTGTCTCGTTATCTTGAGTATCTTTCTCCTTATCCAAGTCTATTGGATCAATGAGAGGAACTTCATGTTGGAAACAATTGTTTAATTGTGTGTTGTCCTTGATGTTACACAAATGTCATATCAGTCATCAGACAGAGCCTACCGAGTTCAGAATGTCATATCAGTCATCAGACAGTCTACCAAGACTACCGAGTTCAGACRGTAAGAGAAGCAAGTTACAGAGCCTACCGAGCACTCCAGAATAATATATTGAGAAGTCAGTTAATACCGGGCTCACTCGGTCAACCAAGGAAATCCAGTGCTTACCGAGTTCAGTCGGTCATCAAAGTAAAAGT
>MU226861.1:1170693-1191132 GCA_018584345.1 Thuja plicata
ACACTTTTTATAGTTTTAAAGTATATATATATATATATATAATGCAACATTTTTTACTAAAAAATGTTTAAAAATAAAATTGGTTATGGTTCGAGGTGGACCACCCCCTCCTCCCCCCCGAAAACCCTCCCTTTTGAAGGGAGGGATTGGGGTGGCTCAACCCCCTCGTGGTGATCACTTTGCGGCGGATCACCACAGCCAGCAGCCGAGGCCACTGGACTGTTGTGGCCACAGCCTGCTCCAACATCCACGCCGCCCACGCTACCTCCCTCCATATGTTGCTGCTCTCTTTCAAAATAGTGTCGCCTCCCACTCCCAAACAAAAACACAGACAATAAAACATGAATCCCATTCGCGGTCGGGGGAAATGTAGAGGGCTTCGACCCTATGGAATACATGTATTTTGTTTATGTTTTTTTTATAATCTCTTCAGCATATTTGTGTGTGTGTGTGTGTGTGTGTGAATTGCCTCCATTTTGCCATTAAACCTGCAAATTCAACATGAAGATTAAAAAAAAAAAAAAAGACAAAGAAGAGTTAGGGTTAGGGTTTCAAATTTTGAGAGAGTAAGAGAGGAAAGAAATGGAAATGGGGTTTTCATTTGGGTATTGAATATTTCACCCCTAACCCTAATTTTGAAATAAGGGCTAGGGCTGGGCTTTAGGGTTAAAGATTAGAATAATAGTATTATTTTGAGCTTGAAATTTCTATTTCAAGTGATCTTTTGTGAGATTTTGATTTTTCCCACATTCTTTTTTTTAGGGTGACTTGGGGAAATATTATTAATTGAATTAAGATTGAAATTTTTCTGTGGTATGGATTTATTATGAAATAGATTTAAATAATGAGTTTATAAAGAGAGGGCGGATTAAATAATGTTTTTAAACTTAGTGGAAGTTGGGTAGTTATTAATATTATATTTAAATGGGGTTATGCTAAACAACTTGTTTAACCAATTAATTAATGAAATTATTTAGTAACATTTTTGGGTTGGTTATAATACCTAATGGATACATTAAATTGGGTATGGGAACAAGATATGTTCTAAAATTTGATTTACTTGATAAAGATGTTGCTAGGGAATTATTCAAGAGAAATATTATTTAATTGTTGAGAACTTAGTAATAATATTAGGATTGATATCTATATTACTTTAATTATCATGGATCATAATTTGGACGAAGTATTATTTGAGGTGGATAGTTTCAATTAACTTATACATAATAAAGGTAATAAAGTACAATGAGATCACAATAAAATAAATTATGATATTTATCTAAATTAGGATAAGTAAATTATTAAGAGGGTTTATTAAATTAATTATACGGTGATTATGTTAGGTTTTTACGTTAATCATGTATTAGTGTGTCCTAAACATAATTGAATATGGCAGTTAAATAAAACCCTCCCAACTCTATTAAATGGGATTTTAAAACTGAATGTAAATGGAGATAATTAAAAAATAATGATATTAACTATGGTAATTAATGTGTCTTTAAACCTAGTTCAACTTTGTTACTTAGTGGACTTCTTCTAGTAAACATGTCGAGGGATGTTGACATTGTCATGATTCCCCTCGACCTCAA
Organism: Thuja plicata; assembly: GCA_018584345.1. Taxonomy (NCBI): domain Eukaryota; kingdom Viridiplantae; phylum Streptophyta; class Pinopsida; order Cupressales; family Cupressaceae; genus Thuja; species Thuja plicata. The sequence goes on from MU226861.1 coordinate 1,172,280, forward strand.
TTAGTTTTATTCGGATTCCTTTAGAAGAAGATCATTTTCATCAAAGATGTAAACCTAGTAGAGAACATAGTAAACACTTGAACCCTTGCAACTATAACTTAGTAATTAATATGTTTCAAAAAATAAATTGTTAGCGTGTTTTTGGTTGTAAATTTTGGGCATGACATAAAAGGAAGAAGTGGATGAAAACTCATCTTTGAATCTGAGTCCATTGTTCTCTAATGGTGGATCACAATGTCACCTAATCATGCTGAACCCTTAGGTCCATTCCGCTATGTTCATGGTGATATTCATATGACCCAAACAGTTAGAAAAATATATAGTGGAAGTAAAAGACTTACAACAACGCAACACTCAAAATGGAGCATACCTTCAACATGAATAACTCAACTAAGTAGAATGCACAAAGAAACATCAAGTTAAGAAAATTGTCCTCAATATATTGCTATCATCATAGATAAAAAAAAAAAAATTAAATAAGGTTCTCGAGCATCAATTAGTAAACATCAAGAATGAGGATGTATCCTCATTTGGAAACAACAAGGACAAGGAGGTGCCAACAAGAGCAACATCAAAATTTCCATACAGTATATGTCACAACGCAATAATTGAAATGATCAACCAACAATAAATCCACGGGGTGTTACTCAATCCACTAGGACTTAGATTCTAGAGTACTAATTCTGGAGAGTTTCATGATGTGTGCTCATGAGGATGTACAAGATGTAATCGGTCATTCTGTCATACAGACAAGAATGGTGATCATACAAGTCCTAACGCTACATGTATAGGCATACTACTTCGAGTAAGAACTAGCACAGGTACATGTGTGCAAAATTCTTCCCAATATAAATCCTTGGCCTTATATTAGCACTCAAGGCATGTTTGGGGAACCACTTATCTTAATTAATATTTAACCTATCACAATTTTTAGTTATCACTTTTTTAAGGAACTCTTTCACGTGATTCCCTGCATGTGTTCAAAGCCACTCCATAGACCCACTCTACTACCTAGTCTTATGCTCATGCCAAATCCAAATGCAAGACATATCAATTACATCCAATTGTCTCAATTACAAATGTCATTCTCACACATAACCATGATATACTCAATTGGTCATAATACCAAGGGAACAAATCTGAATTGATCCCATATCAAAATTTGCATATATAATATCATTATTCCACAATAGAATTATATCTCAAAACAATCAAATTCCACTTTTAATAAAATCCCATTTTGGACCCAAAACTAGTCCAAGAGGTTATCTACCATTGATGGACCTCTAAAACACATAAAATTCAAAGTATCCAAAACAAAACAAAAAATAGAAAGAAACCCATTTGAGGAAATATGCATGAAAACACAATTCTAAAATAAAACTCACCGAACATTCATTCTACACCAAATTTCCCAACTCCAAATTTGCTAAAACTTCAAATGGAGATCAAATTCCACATCCCAAAAATGAGGGCATGAAAATGGAGTAGAAATAAAAAAATTTGAAGACAAATCCAATGATCCATCACCCATAAAAATCCTCCCAAGAAATCTCTCAAACTCATCAATCCAAAATCACTAAGCAAGGTTGTGATAGCATAATGAAGAAAATAAGCTAAGTGTTGTACATATGAACTTCTTTTTCAATATATAACTCCCCTTTTGAGTGAGAAATGAAAAAATATTAAAATCAATTTAAAATCCAAATGTCCTGTAAACCCTAAAATGACCCCCAAGCTAAAATCATAAATTTCCCATTAAATCAAATACACATAAGGCACATTTAACCATTAAATATTTAATCACAATTATCATATTAAAGAATCATTAATATAAGTGTGTATTAGTGACAATTTACATTGGCTGACTAGGTACAAATAGTCGTTACGGGTGTTACACAAGTATACATTGGGGTAATCAGACATTTCTAAAATGATAACTCGAGGCGTAAATATAAATGATTAGGAAAATTATCCAAATTAGGAATGATATTATGGCTAGGTAACATTAATGGCTAATGTGTTATCTGTTGTAACCACTATTAGATTTTATGGGCACACTCAAACCTATGAAGCCAGGTGGATTCGATGCCATGTACCCGTAATCACTAAAATATTCACTTGTCAAGTGTACCTGCTCATGCATGTATACAAATAGTCAAGGTAATTAGAATAGTTGGAAGGGGATTTTAACATAGTATGAATTCTCATACATTTGAATGATACAATATCGTCCCTCTCACATCTAATCATCAATTGAAGCACAATAATCATAATTCCATCTAATTAGTTGCATTAAATGACACCTATACTATCTCACTGCAACAATGAGCATATGAATATTCCCCGAACGTGGTCAACATCATAACATAATTATCATAATTATCCATTAAATCTAACATATATCTCTAATTACATTGATTAGTATTTAATATAATAGAACACAACTTTCCTTTGTTTAATAACTAATCAAATTTAAATTAGATTTCCATATTAGCTTTGATATTTCACATTGCAACAATATTAGATATGACACACATTTTTCCAATGTCGCAATCACAATCCAAAATGGGTGGAATATCACATCACAACGAACTCATAATCAAAATCAACAGTAGAATCATTGGGCTCTCTCTACCAAACACAAGAAGGCAGACACACATCCATATGCAAAATCATAATCCATATCACCATGAAGCAATCCAACACATCACGAGGCCAAAATGATTATAAAATATATATTCAAACAATGCATAAGGTAAAAACTCAAAATCACATAGTGCAACAATGAAATATCCAGAACAAGATAAAAGCACCAAAAGTGATCCACATCCAAACTCCAAAGGGAATAACCATAGGCTTAGTGTCAAGTCCACATCAACAAGTATGCATTGTAGAAGAGAAAAAGGGAGAGACATTAGAACATTGGACCCCATATTTGATAACACATTTTCCATTTCTACACACTTCAGCATATAATCCACATTTTATTCAACCTCCACATTCTGACATCTATTACCTAGATAAACATCACCATTTTCTTATCATAGGTCAATCTTGCATGTGTGAAATTGATCCTAAATTTACAAATTTGACCCCTAAAATTATAGAATTCAAATTTGTCTATTTCTAGTCATTTGAGCTAATTAAGCGTATATTTGTTAAATTATTTATTTTGTCATTGCATTCAAGGGCAATCAATCACATTCATTTGTCATTTTGTCAAATCTAAAAATAAACAAATAATCACTCATTTGAAGAAATTATTAGAAGAATGCTTCGATTAGTGCATTAAAAAGAGCCATAGTCTACACAAGCATCTACATGTTTGAAGTTTCCAACGCTCAATCCTTTGCATAGCTATAAAGTCGTTGTTTAATGGGGATTGACCTAAGATGAACGTGTCACATAGTGACATCACAACCCTTTAAAGGTTTTTTAAAATGTCACCAATCCTTTTAGCATAGCAAACGAAAAAAGAAGAATCAAACAATTTGTAAGATCTAAAACCTACGATCCAAAGAGTAAATCCATACCCACAAAACTATTCTAAATCTATAATCTCAACCTAAAAAAGTCAAATTTTACACCAAACCAAATCTTTAAAAAAAAAAATTGATTTTAAAATTGATAAAAATAAAATCATTATGATATTGGTATCAAGATACAACTAAGTAATGTTCGAATCAATATAATATCATATTAAAATTATCCATCCTCATTTTTTAAACTAAGATATTAATTTTTTAAATTCTAAATTTTTGCTCCCCCGTTATCATCATTTATTATTAATGGCGGTGACTTTACTCTCAACTTCAATGCGTGTCATTTTATTAGCTTACATTGAGCATATTTGTCTTCATGCACTTATGTGTACCAACTAAACTCAATACTACATAAGGGCCCTACAAATATGTAAAACCCTAGAAAGTAATGAAGGGACCCCGCAAAGTAATGAAGGGACCCCGCAAAGTATTAAACAATAAAATGTGTCGGCAGATTGAAACCTCACCTCCACTAGCCTGGTTTATTTTCACCCACTCCACACGTTTTCGGACAAATCTTGGGTCAGAAACACTGAAAGCTGTATATTTTGTTCAATTTTTTGTCGGCGGATTGAAACCTCTAATCGCTGAATAGAAAAAGTCATTTCACTCCCTATCAAAGTTTGAAATGGTAATCATTAGTTCATCCCACGTTATACATTTTAAGCATATTATTGCTAGGCCTCATTATTAAGACATCCCTATCTAAACATTCAAGGGCCCATAGAACAATCAATAATCAATAAATAATCTTTATCTAAACATGGAAGGGCCCTTAACTTCAACTCTATCACTTTATCTTCTTCATTTGTTAATGCATTATTCAGATTGATATAAGTTCAATCTAGAGGTGGATGAGAATGACCCCCCAAATTCAAATGTTTAAATTCATATGCAACTTCCCTCACTTCTACTAGCTATGATAAGCTTACTCAACACATGTATGTGTGACATGTTGCTATGTCATAGTATTTAAAGGGATTCCACATGCACTTAATTTAAGGGAAAATAGTTAGAGCATACTTCAATTCTTAAAAGATTAATAAACTAGCAATCACACCTTAGTGTGCAATGGGAACGTCGTAGAGTTATGGAAAGGTCATTTAAGTATTTGTCCCTTTGTTTGTCACTCCTTATCATCCTCTCTAGATCTCCTTATCTTTGTATCAATATATCTCACCATCTATATATCTTTATAGCTCTTCATCTCTATCTCTCCCTCTCTATGTCTCCCTCAGTATCTCCCTAGATCTCTTTCTATTTTTACCTCTTGATTTATCTGTAACTCTGTATCTGTTTTTCCCCATCCTCCCACTTTATATTCATCTATATCTCTGTCCAACCATCTCTATCCAACCATCTCTCTCCATCACCCCCTTCCTATACCTTTTAATCTTTACATCTCTATATTTCTTCTCCCATCTCTCCCTCTATATGTATCTCTATCTTTTCATCTCTCTATCACTCTCTATGCCTATATATCTCCCCCTTTCTACCTCTTTCTATTACTTTTTGCTTATATCTTTATCTTTATATTTCTTCCTCCCATTCTCTATTTTTTATATATTTACATCTTCCATCTGCATTCTCCCCCCACCTCTCTCTCTCTCTCCTCTCCATGTCCCTTTTCCTCTCTATCTATTTTTCCCCATCCTCCCACTTTATATTCATCTATATCTCTATCCAACCATCTCTCTCCATCACCCCCTTCGTATACCTTTTAATCTTTACATCTCTATATTTCTTCTCCCATCTCTCGCTCTATATGTATCTCTATCTTGTCATCTCTTTATCACTCTCTATGCCTATATATCTCCCCCTTTCCACCTCTCTCTCTATTACTTTCTACCTATATCTTTAACTTTATATTTCTCCCTCTCTCCTCTCTATTTTTTATAGATTAATGTTTAATTTTGAAACATTAATATAGAACAATAAACACAATATAAATAATTAAAAGTAAACTGTGAAAAGAATGTCAAATACGGTGAGGGAAAAAGCACAGATTAAAATAAAGAAGCATTATCTACAAACTTTTTGTGTTCTGAGGTGCCAAAGATGGATAGGAAGTCTTAATCAAATAGGAGTCTACGCTGGCATTTTAAGCTTTAAAGAAGGATGATTAATGTTGTGTACTGTGTGTAGATTGTCTCAGTGATATTACCTATGCTCAGATGCTTTTTCTTGGGAATCAATATAGTAAACTTTCATATATGACCGCTATGAGTGCACCTTTGGACATAACTACTACAATCTTATTAGAGGAGAAGTGGCACAATTTTCCTGTTAATGAAATGCAATCCGATTTCAACGTCAATGATATTTTCATTTCTCCATAATGATTTTAATGGATGGTTTTAGTTGAACAATTTAACTTCTCCCTCATGCCAACAACACATGTCAAGAAAACAATCTATATACTTAGCACACTCCTTCGTATGCCCGTCACTTTCAATCATTTCTATTGACAGATTCATATTGACTGACTGGAGCAACAAGATTTATGGAAAGAGTCCAGGATTCAGATTAATCCCTTCATATTTAACGTTTAATTAGATTTGCATGGCATCATGATAAACACTCAAACACACAAATCTACCAAAGCTTTTGGATTTGCCATCCCTTTTCTATTGAACATGAAGAACATTGTCAACAAGTCTTAGAGACAATAAAAATATACCATGCAAACCTCTAAAGTAAAACCTTCTGAATTGAAGACACGTGAGTATATCCCAAACACACTTCTAGATTCGCTCCATGGAATTCTAACTTGATTGTGCACATCGAACCTCTTTCTGTCTTCCTGTCAACATTGTTTGTCACCCTATCTACAGTCACGAGTTTTGACCTTGAAACATGCCCAAATCTTCATGATATCCTCTGAAACTTGGAGTGAACTAAGTATCAACCTTCTTCAACAATCTCACACATGTGCAACCTCATATCTATAATATCTAATCCTCCCTGGACCTTTGAACATCCTATTCCATTGGCTAACCTGCAACAGTTAAGTTAGCAACAAACAAATAAATCTTCTGATCAATTCTTTTGATTCCTCTGATATGTTGACATCAATGACAACATGAATTGGTAGAAGAAGGTTTTACTTCGAAGGTCTCCTTCTCAGTGACGGAGAGAAGAAATCATTAATTTCAAATATAATTTTTGATTATTAGTTAAAAAATTATAATTAATTTTTGTAATATAATTCTAATAAGAAAATAAAATTGAATTTGTAATAGGAGTAGGAATATAATGCAGTTGGAATTGTAATTGTAATATTACAATGACAATGATAAAAGGGGTTATGTAAACTATTGATAAAATAAACTAAACTAAAGGCCTCAACCTATTGCCTATCAAAAAAAATATTAAAAAAATGAATAATTATATAATTAAAATAAGCTTATAATTTTAATTCTTTAAAAATAAAATTTACTTAAGTTGATTAATTATATTCTAAATAATTATAATCTTAATAAGAATTTAATTGAGAAATATATAAGTATAATTGTAACTTAATTGTTGTAATTTTAATTCTAATAATAAAATTAAGTTCAAACATAATTCTTGATTATTAGTTAAAAAATTATAAATAAATTCTAATTATTTTTTACCTTTTATCTTAATCCTCATTCTAATTACCTATTTATAATTTCAATCATAATTTTTTCTAATTTTGATTTTCACGAAAATTATTTTTTAAACATTAAAAAGCCTAAAATTTAAGCACCAATGTAATATATAAAACAAAAACCTTAAACACAAATAACGAAAGAGACATTAAAATTATATTAATTCATTTTCACATTTGATTTTACCAATTTTCATTCTATTTTCTTTATATCCCTAAAACATACACCTCCTTTATGATGCCACATGTCCTTCATTTTGAAAAAATAATTTACTCTCACAACAAGTGCACAAATAATAAGTGGCGAGGCTATTGAAGTGTAGGTAAAAGGAGGAAAATAGGAATTCAGGGAAAAATGATACTATAAAAAACAAACAGCACGCAAACTAAGTTAGGTTGCTCTGACATCTCTAACAGAAGGGTGCATAAAGTGTGTCGTAGTGTGTCGTGTTGTCAGTGACGGAGAGAAGAAAATATGAGTTGAGTTTTGTAGCAAATTAAATAGTCTTTATAGTAAAAAGGGTAAAACAATCGGACAGTGGTCAATATTTCAATCAGCTTGCCCTTTGTTTTAGCAAATGTGCAAAGTACATGACGCATGATGGGTACCTCTCTGCAAGTGACAGAGTTGCGCTACTTTTTAGGCATAATGATCAATGCAAAGGCTCTCCTCCGGTAAACATATGATGACGTTGAAACTTTTGAAAGAAGATCGCAAACGGAAAATAAATGGACGGCCAGCTGGTGAAAATAGATGGACGGTGCAGATGACTTCAATGGCAGTCATTCTGTATCCAACATTTCCTACCATTGATTGTGAAAATCAGCCTGGCCTTCTTCAAAGGGAAACGCCTACGACGTAATTAGGTTCATGTCATCATCATACCAACCATTTTTTGTATTTATGTATATTTTGGTTGGTATTGCTCATCATTGTTAACCCAACACATCAACATAGTTTGAACTCATTTATCTACCAGACTGGCAAACTCCTAAATGGCGTCCATCGACACAACCTTGACAAGTCCAACTATTGAGAAGACAAAGGTGAACTAGATTTTGGGCATATATTATGTTATATTGATCCCAAATGGTAGATTTGTGAGGACTAAGATGCCAATTAGCTTGAAATCCTATCCATATTTTGTGTATCTTCAAAATTCTTGGAAGGTGTCCTTGAATGTCTAGGGTGTAATAGAAAAATAGTTTGTAATTAAGATTCCTTGAGAATTTTAGCATTGCTTTTCATATACATTGATGATAAAGGTGAAACACAATGATGTCGGTTATGGTTGATTTTGGGCTCACTTATTACACTTTCCTAAATTTAGGTGCTTGGATTGAGGAATATATCTAATCTAGTATAATATATGAGATCTTCACGAGTTGGCTATTCCAAAATGGAGCATTGTACTTGGGGATATGAGTCATTGACAGTTATGAAAGCAAAGATGCCTTTGCAAATACATTCATTCTTCTAGGTCAATTGTTTGGGCTTGTGTAATGCAAATGTGAAGTCATCTATATATTTAATATTCTTAGAAAGTATTCTCTAGGGCGGGCATGGGTTTTTTTTCACGTTCCATGATTTTGGTAAAATATTTATATTCTTTTCCTCTTTTCATGTTTGTATGTTGAGGGTATGCAATAGTGGTTTAACGAGATCATTTTACACATCACAAGTGTTGTTAGAGTGGTAACATGATAAAGAGAGTGTTAGGTTGTTGTATGTTTCTCATTCTTAAATATTAATACATACTTGTCATCTTTCTGTTGTGAAGTTTTTTCTTCAAATTAATTCTCTATATAAATCATGTGTTGATATGATGTTGAATTTACTCTTATTGTTTTTATAATAAAATAAAGAATTTTGAAGGGGCTTAGACTCTTATACATAAATAAAAATCAAGCAATAAGCACTAATGAACAACAATGGAGAACCAAGAGAAGCAACTAAAGATCAACCAAGACAGGGTATTGACCCTATACAACCCAAGCCCCAAGGGATGAGAAACAAAGAAAAAATAGGCCACTTACACATAGGTCAAAACAAGTCACTTATAGTAAACAGACCATAACTTGCCACATACAACACAAAGGCCAACCCAATTAACTTACAACACACTGATAGAACTGCAAACAACTTGCACCAAAAGTGGGATCAACTTACACCCAAACCCAAACTAAACATAGTGTTGGCTTGTACTTAAAATGAGAGAGGGTCGACACCCTTGTCTCTAAGAGACCGGGGAACCCCCACAATTGACTCAAACTCAATAGAAGATAGTGATAAGGATTCTAGTAGATAATCCATCTCCTCCTCAAAAGAATTCTTTGTAGGAACAACATCAAACCTCTCAGCTACTAACATCTAGTTTGGAGACAAACCTCAATGAACTCAACAATCAGAACCATCTCAATAGGATCAATGACAATAAAAAAAAACATTCTTAGCCAGACAAATTGGCACTCATAGCCCTTGAAATTGTCTTACAACTTGAGTCATCCAACTCTAGGGAAAGGCCCCAATAAACTATGCTTTAGAAACCTTTAGTGCATCCTTATAACTTGAAGGAAAAACCCCAACTAACCCTTCTTTTGACACCACCTCTATAGGCTCAATGGTAATAGAAAATTCCACTCTATCGACAACATCAACCAGGGAAGAAGTCAAGTGCATATGGAAAGCCCTCGTTACTCCAAATCCCCAACTACACCTAGAACACACTCCACCATAATAGGATATGTAAGCAAGGATACTAGAAGATGATCGATCTCCACTATAGTAGGATATTTTGATGAGAACACTAGGATAGGGTGGAGAAAAACTCTAGCATAATCTCGTTGGACAAAAAATCTGAGACGTAGTACCTACAGAAGTGTCAACCACCTCAATAAGACTAGAAACTATGCAAATAGTGAAGAAAGCAATAAAATTCCCACTAAAGTCAAACCAAAGAGTAGGGTGAGGGTTGACCTGTAAACCCTTACCACTAATAAGAGCCAACTAAATAGTCATCCGCAACAAAGCAACTTCAGAAAAGGACATTGAGGGTAGAGCTATAAAAACCCCACCCTACCACCTCTAACAAGGAAAAAAAAGATACCAATTAAGTTCAATCACCAACAAAGGCCATCTAACAATCATCCAAGAAGTAGTAAAGAACCCTATCTTAGACAAGGATATCGAGCCCATGCAACAACAAGGCTAGAAATGGAACAAGGGTGCTCTGAAGAGGTCACCGATCACATAAATATCTTGTGACCATTTTTCTTATAAAGACTTAGTTTAGATTTGCATATACTTGTAGAATATTTTATTATAGTTGTTTCACCTTGTTTCTCAACAATATTAGGTCCATAACATTCAAGATCAAACTCACAACACTTGGAAGTAAATTTAACTTGCCTTTTTGGCATTTTGTGTTTTGTTTTAATAATATATCAATATATCATGTGCACATTGACAATGAATTGTTAAAGTAGTTAAAATTTAATATTTTTTGGACCTATCAATTTAATGGCTACATAAATTTAACATGCCTTCCAATAAGTGGTCGATATAGCTCATTGGAAATATCTTACAATGTCCAAAAATTAGTGAGTATTCAAAGTGGTTTTCTGCCTAGAAACTGACATGCATGTTTTTTAGATATTGATGGTAGTTTTCCATATAATCTAATACTTAAATAAGAGGATGTTGTTGAATATATGCATCTTTATTGAAAGAAACTAGTTTTTATACAGAGAAGTTGAAACATAGTGCAATACATATTTTTGATAGCTTTATCTAGATTATTATCGCTAGTTAAAGACGTGACTTGGTGTAGAATACCATTGTTTACTATGCAATACAATGATAAGCCATACTAAAACGCACTTTAATTTGCTATACCCAGTGTAATTCAAGTATGGTGTAGTAAATCAAGATCCTAACCATGTAAAGATGATTTAAAAAGATGCCAAATATGGATATGGATCGCTTCATAAACTTGTAGTGATTGTTGATATGATTGAGTGTTGCTAAATTTAGAAATATCTATTTGAAACTAGTTGATTGATTCTTGGTGCAGTGTAAAGGGTGGTGCCTTTTTATACTTGACCTAGAAACACAATTTAAAAGTTTTGGTATGGAAGTTGGTAAATAATGGCTAGCTAGAACTGGCTGAGGAACATAATTAAACTTGAATTTTGTAATAATGTCTAAGTACAAATTATAAAACTAACTTGGGGTTAAATTTATGGGATAAAAAATGAACCAAAGGGAGGAGCATGCAATCTAGAAGTTAAGAATGTTGAAAAAGGATTTGGTCAAAATCTTATAGTTATTTGGAAATTTTGGTAAATGGCTAAATTGGTCAAAATCATGCTCCAATTCAAGTACTCAAGAAATCTACATAAATTCAAATAAAACTAATGGTAAAAAATTATAGGATATGAATTTTTATTCATTATATTTGCCCTCATTTTTGTGTGCATAAAAATTCACATAAATAAAGTGTTCCAGTGTATGAAAAAGTAAAATAAAACCATAACAAAGAGACAAGTAGCTAGAATAATAATCCAAATTCCACCCATCAACTTCGTACTTTGTAAGTTATTGTTATGTATATCCACCTTAATTGATGTATACTTCTTAATGTATACACGTAGAGAAAGGAGAGGTGGAAACTAAAAATAAAGCATGATAGCATGGATTTTAGAAACATATAACAGGCATGCAAAATGAACTTAAAGCATGAGCATGATAGCTTGAAATTTTGAGATAAAAAAATAAAAACCAAAGTATATATCTTAGATACTTGTCTTTGTGCATGAGAGATAGAAGGTGGAAGATGAACGAAACCTACAAATAGTAAATAAGTGTACTATCATACAAAGTTAGCACCCATTATTGGATGTCTTTAGGACCTATTAGACCCCATTTGAGTGATTTGAGGATTTGAATGTCTTTATGCTTGATTTCCAACATCTTTCATTTTCTCTCCCTTAAACTTTTCACACTTCCCAAGACCCGGATCTGCTTTGAATTTAGCAATGCTAGGACTAGGTCGAACTAAGCCAAACTTTTCCTGGATAAGTTCGACCCAATTTGACCTTGTCCTAAGGCATTGTGTTTAAGTGGGCTCCAGGCCCAATACAGAGGTTTTTCTTCCTAATCTTTATTTGTGGTCATCTTGGCAATATTGAATCCTAATATGAGTATAAAATGGGGCTCTCTCCTCTCATTTTTACATCCATTCTTTATACAAATAAATCATATGATATACAAGCTATCAATTGATCAAGTGCAAGAAATCAAGCTAATTGAGGATTTGGATTCAAGATTTGAAGGCAAGCATCCAATTCAAGATCTCCAAGTCTTCTTCCATCCAAGCAAAGGAAATCTTATCTTATTGATGCAAATTTCTCTCCCATGATGACCAAGTAGAGGAATTATCAAGCAAGCAAGATGATTCATTCATCTTCTCCATTCAATATTTCAAGCATACACTCATTCAAGATCTAGGATTTGGCAAGTGTAGATCCATACATTTGTGAAGGCATCCTTTATTCTACAATATGTTTCAAGCATCGTCATGGATGATCACTCGTTATAAAGGCTTAGAAACTAGGCATAATCCTTTAACTCAGGGATTGGACATCCAACTAAGCACTTCATCCTCTTTATAAGAAACTCATTTAATATGTCAAACCCAAGGATGTACTACTTGAAATGGGCCAACAAAATATATGCACCAAGCACTTTCTCAACCAATCATGCTATAATCGCCGCAGGAAACAAATGCTGGAAAGAAACTCTTCTATGGCTGCAGGAAGTAAATGCTTTTGAAGGGAAACTATACAATTATTGTATGAAATGAATACTCAAAATAAAGTAAAGCTATTGTTGTGAAAGTAAATGATGGAAGTGAATGCTGCTAGCAGAATGGAAGAGTGCACAAACTAACTACAATGCCTTAGTTGCTCTGCTTCTTGGCTGCAGGAAGCGATAGCTGTCCTGTGGCTTTGGCTGCACAAGCTATTCAGCATAGGAATTGAAATGACAGAAATGTAGGAAAGTGAACTAAACTAAAATGAATCTAACTATGGATTCCTCACCAATTGGGCCCCCTTGTGTGAGTACCCAAAACACTCAATTACACAAAATTAATCTCAACACTATATTTGCTCATTAAAATGAATAACAGAGTACAAAGATTCTCATAAACAGTAAAACAACAAAACTGAACTATACTGCAACTATCTCCTAATAATGCCCCTCCTTCTCACACATGAGCGGGGATTTATTTAAAGGAATACATCTAACTGCTAAACTCAACACACCCTAAGAAAAAGGTGGAGCTTTTATTACAAACAACTAATAGAAAGGAAAGCTAGAAAGCAGGAAATGGAATCGGTCCAAAAAAGAGGAAAGAACTACTTGGACAGCATGTCTAACTTCCCACTCTCCCCTAGATTTCATCAGGGAACTTATTGCATTTTTAAAGTCTTCGCTTAACCGTCTCCACCTGGATTAACCAGAAACCTTCCGCTACTCCTACGCTGATGTTCCATCCGTGTGTGTCTACTACAGGACCGAGTCAAGCGTCCAGCGCATGGACGTGCTGACCTGATCAAGACGATGGTTGCTACTTTGATGCGCTGAATTTAAACTCTTATGATAAAATCATTCATGAAAAATAATCATTAAAGTACATCTGCATTATCTATCACTCAATCATTTAATTCATCCATAAAACATTATCACGATTCCATAGTAATAAATAGAGCATATTCATCCAGATAAAGCATATTAAGTAAGCATATCCCACATGATAAACACCACTAAGTTACTTGGCATGAAATCCAACAACATCAACACTAAGGTTAAGACCCATGAGAACATTGGATCAATGAGGACAAAAATCCCATGATCACAATAACCCATTGAAGGTTTGAACCTTGGTGGCCATAAAAACAATTATATAACTTAACCATTTCACTATGGAATGAATCCTACCTTGATTAAATGTTGGTTATAATCAAATAAAAAAAAATCAAGTAATACTAACCATTATCACACAAGTTTCACAAGAGAAAAATATGCAAAATAAGTATTTAAAATTAATTGTGCAAAAGAATAACAAACTTACCACCATATAACACTTGATATACTTTGGGAAAACCCTCTTAAGGGGAAAAAAAAAATCAACCTTCAAAAGCACTTACTATTCTGTCCTAAAAATTTAGCACTCATAATTGGATGTTCTATTAGGACCTATTAGACTCCATCTTGGTGATTTCGAGTTCTAAATGTCTATTATACTTAATACTAACAATGTGTCTTTTTTTCTCTCGCATAATTTTACTCCTCTTGACACCCAGTTCAAATATGGGCCCAATCTCCTAGGAACATAACGTTTCAAACATTATGTTCCTGCTTGTTTGAGTGCAAATTTGGGCTGGGGCCCTGTGTTGGGGTTCTATCAAGCAATTGATCCCGTGGATGACTTGTCTTATTTTTGAATCCTAAAATGTAGGATTGAGTATAGAAACCTTATATCTCTCATAATTTTTCATATCATAACTTCTTGCAAGCGTTTTGGCAATCAAGTGCAATTGAGCAATTGGATTCAAGTTTGAAGACAAGATTCCAAGATCAAGTTCTCCAAGTCTCTAATTCTTCAAGATCACTCAATTCAAAGGAAATCTTCTCCAATCGAAGAAACTTTATCCCCCATGATGTCCAAGTAGAGGAATTCTCAATCAAGCAAGAAGCAACGATAATTTTAGTGGCAATTATTCGCCATTTGGCGAATGTTGCACGTCGACGACCGGGGTTTTAGCGAATATATTTCATAATTGTGTTGGCCCAATGGCCCCAACTTTATAAATATTGGGTTGAATGCCTGGGACCATCGCCCTTCTATTTAATTAATTTTCTATATTTATTCTACAATATTGTCAATCGAATATATTTTTTGGACACAGTAAATTTTAAAAATTCGCCTACAATTTCAAAGTGGCCCCAAATTGATGGCCTATATTTGCCAATGGTTTTATACAAATATATTTATAGGCGGTCCCAAATTTTCTTTCCATTTTGCGGATGCATGTCTCAAACCGATGCATTTTTGCCAACTTTATTAATCATATAAAGTTATTGGATGACCCATAATCACCTCAAAAATAACATAAGATGTGTTATAATTACGCGGGCTTCACCAAATATTTGTATACCTAATACCTCCCACCAAATTTGCCAAAAGGGATTGGTATAAATACATTCATACATTAGGGTTATTATACACAATTTGGTTCGGTTGGTTATGATATCTCTATTTGATCGATAGTGAAGTTTCAGACTCTTCAGTGCATTGGCGACTGCACTTGAGGCAAAGGTAAGTGTATTCTGATTCCTGATTTCACCTGAGGTTTCACCTCTATTTGCAGCTCTACAATTTTGAGTTTATTCTTATTTATTGGGGACCAATTAGTACTTAGTGGTTAGTGTTGTGGTCACCAGAGAGACCTCAGACATGATTTTATAGCCAATGACTCATATTTATATATATTATAGTCTATTGTCACTTCTTCAATAAGTTGACATTTTTTTTGTAACCTTTATTTCGTTGGAGATGTCGAAAAAGAATAAGGGTAAGGCTCTTACATGTGGGGAAAGCCAAGAGAGGCCACTCAGGCCAGCAAACATAGAACCTTATCATCGTACTTTGGTGTTGGAAAGTTTTCTAGCCAAAATCAGGAGGCTACTTCATCACAATTAGATTTACAAGATTTACAACCTGAACCTACACGACATATTGAAGAAGTCGAAAAACCTTATATCTTAGATCATGATGAACTTGAAGAAGATTTTCAGGTAAATACCCAGAGTAGGCATAATGATATAATCGACTTGGATGAGATTGAGAATACTAGAGATGATGATGGTGCATGGAAGAAGAAAAGAAAATACTATTCAAAAAAGGATAGAGAATAAAAAAAAGATTGGATGTGGGATCTGTTGAGGAATTTTCAAATAGAATGGGTGCCAAAGTATCCATTCATTGAACCAGCAGACAATCCAATTGAAGGTGAGCCTCCGGTAGAATGCAGATGTAAGATTTGCACCAAGATAAATAAGAAGGAAAAGAGGTTGCATCTAAAAATTGACACCGTAGAGAAGCATATGGGTAAAGTTTACGAAAAGAAAACCATAGATGGAGTTGAAAAATCAGTGATAAGATGGAAAATAAAGGAGGAATCTCAGCATGTTAGGAATGCATAATTATTTGAATTTCAACAAAATATAAAGACAAACCTGCTGAACTTAAAGGCTCTATTGAACTTTTTTTTGGAAAAGCAATGGAAGTAGAACAAATGGGAAAAGTTGTTCAGTTAAGTGTTGTCTTTTATATTTTGAGTAGAGGGCATCCTATGACAGACTACCCATGATTGAGTGCTTTATTACACTTTTTGAAATTTTATAACTATCCTAACAGTCACTGGTTAGTAAACAGTGGATGGGAATGGGCAAGTTGTCTTGCCGAGATTGAAAAAGATCATGATACACCGTACATCGTTGATCTTTGCTCATACAACGATCATTGGTAGTCACTGCCAGGTGCCGCGAGTCCCATTCAATTTTGCTTTGTCATTAGTCACATGTCATCATTTATTCACGCCTACCTAAGTGGACACGTGTCATGATTTCGGTAGTGTTCTGCAAAAATTGGGTTTTATTTCCCCTTCGGCCAGAAATACACCATATGCCAAAAATTTATTAATTTTTAATTAAATAAAATATTTTACAATTTATTATTTATTGAGTAATGTTTAACTTTGACTTTATCATCGAATTCAATTATCAATATTTATTATTATTTTAATTATTTCTATTTGTATTATAATCGAAATTACACATCGATATGACACATTGACATCGACAAATTTGGCATACAATTTATCAATATAGACCACATACTTTTTATAAATATTTTTTAATTTGATGACATTGATCTGAATTAATTAGTATACAATAATAAAACTCTTTTAAATGTTAAAAATAGAAACTTCCTTTATCTTTGGACTGATAAAGAAACTTAATTGTTTTAAAAATTTAGAATCTCATATTTAAAAATGGAAGTACCAATCCATCACTTCCTTATTTCTACTGAAGCATACTTTAATTTCTAATACACAGATAAATCAACTAATTAAAATATTGCAATCAAAGAGAAGTCTAAGAATCTTTTTTGTACCCATAAAATGCAAATTGAAACGAACTTGCAAAATTATTATTATTTTATTTTCATAAAATTACATTGTAGAGTAAAAAGGAAAACCTACTAGGTCACTGGTAGTGGCCCAATGCCATAGAAACCCTTATTTGGATAGATACAGTCGAAGTAGAATACGTCAATCTATATTTTAACAAAGAAGATGCTCAGTGCAAAGTAATGAAACTGAAATCGTTAAATCCATAAAACTTAAAAGGAAAACTGAAATGAAGTTGTAAAATTTCCATTAATATGTTCTAAAAATTTACAATTAACGTAGCCCCTGCAAAATTTTAAAGTGAAAATGAGGGGGTTCAGGGTTGCAACTTGCTAGGTGATTCTTACTACTCGCACAAAAAACTAAACTACTACTATTACTAGCCTACTAGGGCACTGGTAGTGGACTAGTGCTATGATGGTATCGGTATAAAAAGGCAAAACAAAAAGGTGAAACTTTGCATGTCAAAATCAAGACTCAAAACACCAGGGGCAGACCATAGGGACTAGGGATCTTCATCTTCCCCTTCGTCTGAGTAGAATTTTTGAGAGAGGATAATATCTGAGAATTCATCAAGCCATGTGTAGTCTAACTCATGCAAGTCATCAAGGAAAAACCATTTGCAAAGAAAATCCCTCCCAAGTCGCGCCCATTTCCTGTGTTGCGTCAGTTGCTCTGCATTGAGGTTCAACATAAAGGGTTGTCAGGCTACATTTCTGCCCAGCTCCAACATCTTGGGTATATCTCTTGGCCAAGGGATCCCTACCCCTAATTCTACAAAGGCAGCAACATGGACATCGTCCTCCAGGAATTGATCTTTAAAAACCTTCCTCAGTAGCATCAACATTTCAACATTCTCTCCTCCGAGGTTGAGGAGAGACGCAAAAAAATGGGACATAATATCCGTGTAGACGTGGTATCTGTCAACATTCTTAAGGAACTCTTGACCCAATAACATCAACACAACATCATTTATAAAAGTGTCATCACTAACCTCCCTACAAGCTGAAGTAAGGATTTCTTCTCAGACGGTGCTCAAAAAGGACTTCTACTCATCTGGGGATGTGCATCTCAAACAGATTGGAGTGTCCATCTTTAGTTCTCGACAGCCTAAATGTTGAGATTGATGAAGATCAATCTACCCAAGAAACACCTGCATGCAAAGCTGTTACACAGAAGAAGATAGAAAGAGAAAGCTAGGGCGGCCGATAGGCCAGAGACTGAAAAAGCATGTTGCAAGAAATGATTTTCTATTAACAACAATAATGAAATTACAATCTCCTTAATAATTACAAAGCGGACAATCCTTATAAAGGATGTCGAAACCCTAAAAAGGGAAACTAACAGAAATAGAAACTACCTAAGGTTAGCTTAAGCAAACTAGAGTGAATAGGGAAGTTACTAATTAGATCAT
>MU226861.1:1193182-1204715 GCA_018584345.1 Thuja plicata
AGGGAAACTAACAGAAATAGAAACTACCTAAGGTTAGCTTAAGCAAACTAGAGTGAATAGGGAAGTTACTAATTAGATCATAATGATTTAAATTAGTAACCCCGATAGACTATTACTCTAACACTAAAGACCTAAAAACCTAAACCTTAAAACCAGAGGCAGAATTTCAACCACTGACAACTCTGACTCTTAATCTACCAAAAGTAAATTGAAGAAGAAAGAAGCTAGATTGTCTATAAATAGCGCTTGATTGATAGTGATACTTAGCAATTAATTATTCTTTATTTAATCATATTAAATCTATTGTTCTTAATATTTAATGTAAATTTTCCCATAAATGCATTATGCATGTCAGAGATTTAAATTCACTGTCCTTAATCTTTCATATCTCCATGTAAATCTTTCCCATAAATGCATGTGTGTCAGAATTAGAAATTGGTAATTTGGTAATATCGCCTGTAAGAATTTGTACGTCATTGATCTACGTGTTGAGTGGATGACACTTAAAGAATGTTTGTTGTCACTAACAAGGCATTTATTTCTTACCGAGTTATGCGTTACAAGTTTCACTATCCACCGTCCACGTAAAAAAAAAACCAGTTGTAATCAATAATCATGGTTACGGAGTAGGTTTTAAGGCTTGATACATGTCATCATTCCGATGACTTCCTAGAGAACTCAGTTTCCTTCAAGAAATTGGGGCCAAAATTAAACTTTAGTCATTGATCTAGGATCATCAAATGGTCTCAAATAATACATTTAACATTATAAAATGATGGATGTTAGGTTATGTGTCCATGTGTGATCAGTGATGTGACTAGACGTGCTTATCGATACCGTGTTGAGTCTGCAAATAACTTAGAAATAAATAAAGGTGATATTCGCTCGATGTGATATTGCATTAATTGCACCTCTAATAAATTTCCATTTTGCATTGGCCCACATGACAGGTCCCATCCTTTGAAAATTGCCAATAAAATATTTAATTTTCCCATAATTAACGAAATATTAGCCAATAAAATAAATAAATTTGTAAGCGGTAGATGAAATTCGCGAGCACAATGATTTTTCCCCCCTTTGAAATAAAATCATTTTCATCATATGTTATAATTTTTTTACTTCAAAAGAAAAAAAATTGCCTCATACACTATATATTCCCCCCACATTAAAGCATTATTCGCCATAATTTTATGGAGTTTTCATACGACAGGGAAAAAATCGCCAATAAAAACTATTTTATTTTCCTAATTTGGAAAAAAATTCGCCTTCATTAAGAAAATTTTCCTCCTAAAATAATGTAGGATTCGCCAGGATTTTACACTTTTTCCTAGGAGGGGGTTTCTTAAAGTTATCCCTGGCAAGAAGATCCCTCTTCCATTCTCATCCATTCTCCTTCTTTGCAAGCGATTATCAAGCATATCTACAATGAAGCTATATGAATTGTAATCATAGATCCATGAATTTGTGAAAGAATCCTTCATTCCTACTCCACATTTCAAGTTCAACTCCTTGATTTTAAGTATATTCGAGCATCTTTGTAGGGAAGAGTGATTTCTACATCCGTTCATGAGGGTTTATGCAAGGTGAATCAAACATTTACCTTTTTGCATACTTTCCTTTATGAAATTTCATTTCATCTTCAAGGTTGATTCCTAAACAGGGGTTTGACCAGGGCAACCCCCTTTAGACAACCATTTTTCCCATTTTTATGTGTGCAAAAACATGTTATGGAGCTATTATTAAAAAAAAGAAGGAAAGATTAGATGTTGTTGGAGCATCCCAAAAAAATTTAGGCAAAAACACTCGGAATAGGGTGTTTGAAACATTTTATTCCCAGGAATAGGGTGTCTAAAATATTTTGTTCCCTGGAATAGGGCATCTAAAATGTTTTGTTCCTAGGTACATGGCTTTTTAAAAAAAAATTCCTAGGAATAGGGCGTGTAAAACATTCTATTCCTTGTTACTTCAGCTTAGATTTCAGGCACAGGTAGATCTATTTTCTGGTTTCTGTTTATGTCATTTATAGCTCTTTGTTATTCTATATCACTCTGTTATTCATAGTTTTTCACCTACTTGTCTATTTTTTCACCTACGTTGCATTTCTTCTATCATTTCCATTTTCATCAATTCCATATTTAGCAAAGGATCAATGCCCCATTCAACGCTTGAGTCTCCTCTTGAGCCTTGTGGAGGCATCTTCCTTTCAAATGTGCAATTATGAAAATAGTAAGTAATCACCTAATTGCATTGCTTCCCATTTCTTATTGTTCATTTTAGTGAACATTACTCTTATTACATACCTTTGACGTTGGCAGTTAGATCCTCTTTGCATATATTTAGATATCTATATCTTCTTTGCATTAGATTTGATTTTATGATTACATGTGCTTTCATTAAATTTTGTATTGTGTGTAGTGTTTGCATATCTCTTTCAAATTTCACCTTTGCATTATATCTATCTATATTTTATTTCCTTGTGCATGAGTTTTATTACCTTGAGTCCTACCAATATCATTAATTTTAGGAGAAGTCATAGACTTATGGGTTCCTATGATCCTGAGTTCTTTATATTTCCTAGGAATCTTGATGCGACCAACATGCCTACTAATGATATTTCTCCTATTATTAAGGACAATTCTTCCCATTCTTCTCATAATGAAGATGATACCTTGAGAGTCCCTCCTATGCAAATTCAAAATCTTTCCCATGACTTTCAAAATTTTGAGTAATGGTAGGACAATAAAATTCAAATCCCCGGGTCATCTCCACAGTAGAGGGTTTGAGGAAGACAATTCATAGTGATGAACATGGTGTGATATTGCTACCAAGATTCAACTGTGTATTTTTTTGAGTCAAACTCATTGACCCATGTTTCATGAGTATTGGTTCACATGAACCCATCTCTCATGAGAATTAATGGAACACCTAGCACTCATTGCATCTAGGTGATGCTCACAAAGGTGAAGCATTGAGTATTCCCGGGAGGTCACCCATCCTAGTACTACTCCAGTTTGAGCACGCTTAACTTAAGAGTTTCCTCCATGGTTAATCCCACTCTTCTTGCAACCCTATTTGTAAAACCTTTAGCAAGTGTTGTGCCTTATGAGCCATTCATTAGAAATCCCATTAATATCATAAATTGATAAGTAGGAGATATTTTCCACAATAAGTCAATTTGTGATATTTCTATCAAGATCCAATTGTGTAGTTTTTTGAGTCAAAATCATTGACACATATTTCATGATTAGTGGTTCATAAGAGCCCATATCTCATGAGAATGAATGGAACACTTAGTACTCATTGCATCTAGGTGATGCTCACAAAGGTGAAGTATCATGACTTCTTGGGAGGTAACCCATCCAAGTACTAATCCAACTCAAGCATGCTTAACTACGGAGTTTCCTCCATGGTTAAGCAATATCATAGTTGAAAAACTACACAATTGAATCCTGATAGCAATATCACAATTTTACTTGTTGTGGAAAATATCTCCTACTTATCGATGAACATGGTGTTAATATCTTACATAGAATCTCTCACCTTATTGATAACAATGTCAAGACTATTAGAGACTATGCCCAAGAGCTAGGTTTAATCCCACCTACCACTAGCATTGAAACCTTCATGCCTATATCTAATTTCATTCCTAGTGTGTCTGTTTATGTTCCACCTATCATAACCACTTCCACTTAAAACATCAATCCCACAAATGTTAGCATTCCTAATCCTACTATTTCTAATCTTACTATTCCTTCAAGTGTTCCATGTGTTTCCTTACCTTCATCCATGCCCACTGGTGCAGGAGAACCTATGGAAAATCCCTCGGACCAGTTATAATTTTGGCTTGTACTGACCCTAGCCAAGTCAGTGGCTTTTCTTTTTTTACCTTAGAAGGTCTAGCAAAGTGTGTAACTAGATGGATTAGTAGTTAGTGTTCAATCCAATCTATTTTTTATTGCTTTTAGTAGTTAGTGCTTGTTTTAGCCCAAAATGAGAAATGGTGGTAAAAAATCCTAGTAGGCTTGGTATGGATCAATTTTGTCCCTAAGAAGGCCTTTATGATGTTTTTACATCATGCCATGATGATAGAAAGTCATAAAACTAAGTTTTAGCAAAAGATGTAAAAGTTGCTAACTTTTGCAACTTTGCAATGTTGTTTGACAACATTGTCAAGAATGATTCCTTTTGGTGAGTGGAAAAATTGGTTAATGGTGGTGGCCTAAAAACATGGAGGAAGCATATTTATATACCTTGAGGCCCATTTCTCGAGGCATGAGTGATGTAATGAAAGTTTTTGAATAGTAGAATCTCTATGTTTTTCTAATTGCATACCCAGTCTACTGGTGTTGAGTTTGAACATTGTGAAATGGATTGAATAGCATGAGTTAGTGATATATTTGGTTAGTAGAGCTAGTTTAGAGTAACTTTTGTTCAGTGTGCAAGTTTTTGTGTGTTCATTAGAGTAGAGTTGTAAATAATTTTGTAAGTATACTAGTTGTTGGAGTTGTCAGAGTGGTTTTGAGTAAAATGGCTCCTCCATAATTCTCCACCGTGCATTTTATCATGGAATGGGGAAAAATGGAAGGAGAGACTCTGTATATAATTTACATAGAAGGAGAGAGTCATAATTTTTTTTACTAATTTTCTTAGCAAGCCCTAGGCGAGAGTGGAGTACCTGGCTAGGAAGTTGCTAGTGTTAACTTGTGTTTGATTGCAGGGACATTGCAAGTTGTGGGAAACCAAGTATGGTTTTTAAACCATAGGGGATATACAGACACCTCTTAGGAAGAAAAAGACTCCACCAATCTTGTATGACACATTTGTATGCATAAGTCACATAACTGCACTGTTTTAGCCCAATTAGCCCTAGTTGTCCTTAATTCTAGGAATCTAGTGTACAGACACCTTAGGGCCCTAAAACCTACCAAATCCTTTGAGTCTTGGAAAAGGGTATCCAAATCCCCACTTTTTTTATAGGGTTATTTGTGGTTATTTTACAATAATTGGGAAAACCTCTCAGATAGGGTTAGTAGAAGGACTAGGCCTAAAAGTCAGATTTGGAAGCAAATTTGGAGATCGTTTGGATAGTTGTGTTACATTGTCACAATTGGGATCTTATGGAGTCTAGGAAGTTGATAAACATGAGAAGTGTCTTTGCAAAAACTTGTGGAATTGAAAAGATGAAGATTCACTTGGAGTTGTCCAAGGAAGATTAGAGGAGTTGAAGTACATTTGTTGATAGTTGTCATTCAAGGTGAAGCACAAGAAGATCAACTCATTGTGTTGAGTTAGTAAAGTCTCAGGCCATTGGATCAAGGACTTTAGAGGACCTAGAATTGAGTTTAGGATCCCAAGGAGACTAGGACAAGTAGAGTCCTAGCTAGAGTTTGTGCAAGCACACCTTGGAGGACTTCCATCACCAACTTACAATAGTGTTCATTTTTCATATTCTAGCATCCCTTCCATTTCCCATAATGGTCCAAATATTTCACACATATCTCCTACTCCTCTTTCTACCCATTATACTATTAATTTCTTGGCTCAAACCGCGTCTTCCTTACAACAAAAAAATGCATCCATGACCCAATCCAAGTTCAACATTCCTACTTGTGACATTACCAGTCCTTTGTCTTTGGATATCATCTGTGTCATTATCCATTAATCTGTGAAAACTCCTCACTTAGAGACTTATAATGGAAAAGGTGATCATTTGACCCATGTCAAAACCTTTCAAACATTGTGTAGTGATTTCTCTCACGATCATAGGTTCATGCTTAAATTATTTACTAGAACCTTCCAAGATAAAGCCCTGCAATTTGGTTTTGTTCCTTGCCTCCCTACTCCCTTTATTCCTTCTAAAATCTTGCTAATGCTTCCATCCAATAATTTCAAAACAACATTGGTCCTAATATTTATTTGACTGATTTGATGCATTGTAAACAAGGCATTAACGAAAAAAGTGATTGATTTCATTGGTAGTTTAAAGCATTTGCATACTCAGACTTCTTATCTTGTACTTGATATTGATGTGTAATGTATTTTCATTTATACTTTACAAATAGACATTAGAGATAAGATTCCACTTTTTGAATTTTCATCTTTTACTCAATTGTATGTAGTGCTTCATAACTATCAGCTTCAAGTGAGTCAATTTGACAACACCAATTCAATGACTCCAGTTGATAAGAGTGATGTTGCATCCCAACCCTATAACAAGTTATAGATACCCAAGATCTTCACCAAGATCAACAATTAATCAAACAATGTTGATGACCAAGTGGCATAAACATCCAAAGGTGTAGCTCATTTGTCATATATTTTTAAACCTTCTCATACTTTTAAATGCCTTTATGAATCTTTTCATAATGTGATGTTGAAATTGATTAATTATAAGGTGTTAAATCTCCCTCCTATTTAACTAGTTGACACATCCAAACCTTTGCCTAAACCCTTTGATCACAAATTGTTTTGTCAATACCATCGTCAACTTGGAAACGATACTAAAAAGTGTTTCCGTTTGAAATCTATTGTTAAGGACCTCATTGATTCTAATACTATACATGTTGAGGGTGTTAATGATCAATAAAACAAATATGTAGTACCTCTCATTTAAAATTTATAAATCTATATCAACCCTTTTTCATCATATTTGATAGATACCATTGAGTCTATCCAATCTTTACCTTCTTCTTCCACTCATGTTGTTAACTATGATGATAAGTGTTTTGAACCCAATAACGTTGTCAACCTTATTGATCAATCCGAACCTAAACCCAAACTTGAATCTAAGATTTGCATTACCTTTGGTCCCAGTGAGACTATTAAAGCACCTAATGGCCCTCTTTACATTGTAGCAAGAGTTAATGGTCTTCTCTCTCATGGTGTCCATATATATCTTACTTGCATGGTAAATTTAATAACTAAAGAACATATTTTCACTTGACAGATACAACAAGATTTCTATGATAAATTTAGATGTGATGTTCCAAAATTTTAATGGTTTCACTTATCCTACTTATGGTTCTATTAGCTTTCCCGTATAAGTTGGTGGTAAAGTCTGGGATGTCACCTTTGTTTTCATCTTGACTTCCGATCATTTTCAAGTTCAACTTGGTGTTCTCATCCTTAAGTGTTTGAAACTTCCCCATATGGAGAATTCATGATTGTTAACCATAGTCTCGACCAAACTTTAAATCCTTGAGATTCCTTTGAACTTGACTTCTTTTGGCCTTCCATGCCTCAACCAATTCAGCCTCACAAAGACAATATTTTTTATCTTATAAAAAATACAAAATCCAAAATATTTATGATCTTAGCAATCTTAAGATGTTCCATCTCCTTGCCCTGTACATGGACTTCTTCATACGCCTCCTACACCTCCTATACATGTGTTTGTTCCACCTCCCATATCCTATAAATTCTAGGTTGATGTTATCTCTCAACCTAGTTTGGATCTTACCATTATTCCTCCTAAAGAAGAAAAGGACCCGATGATGATTGATCCTAAACTAAACCAAATTTCAAGCAAAAGCAAATGCAATTGTTGTGCCCATGATTGTTGGCATAAACGTCATTCTAGAGCCTAGGAGCGTGTTGCCCAAATAATCTCCTCTCCTAAGACACCTACTAATGCTTTGATTCCCTTTGACCAACCTATTCATAACCCAAGAGAGGAAGTTAATTTGAAAAAAAGAGAAGAAATTGAGCAAATTGTTGGAAATACAATAATGGGAAAGCAAGATGCTGAGAGGGGGGGTGAATTAGATCTTCAAATTTAAACACTTAAAACAAACTGATCCACATTCATACATATATGAATCTAATGTAATATCAAATAACATCCACACAATGAAATAAATAACTCATAACACAAGAACTTGGTAACCCAGAAACCCAAATAGGTAAAACTGGGGTGGGGATGACACCCACAAAATTCTCCACTACTACAGTAATAAAGTGTTCCTGTTAGGGCTACAAAAGTTGATTACAAGATGCAATCTACCCTGTTACAGGTCTGCCTGGTTAAGAGCTAAAGATCATTACAATTTACCTTGTTAAAGGATTTCAACTTATAATAAAGTAAGCACTTTGTTAGGAGATTTAGAAAGGTCTGCTAGAACCACTCTGTTAAGAGATTTTCACCTGATACAGTGATTAGAATGTTTCAAGTAATGATCCTTTGTTATGCACTTAGATGCTGATGACAGATCTCCTCTTTCCAATACCTTCTATGATCTCACAATCTGATATAAATTTACTCTGTTGTTCACTGTGTTGTCACTCTTCTTGATCTCTGCCTCTTAACAAAATAACCCTCTATGCATTTCACTTCAAAATGCAGTCACCACTTCTCTCCACACTTGCAAAATAGGGTTTAGAAGCAATCTTATATATATGTTCAAGTCTGATAGCGAGATCTAAATTGACGATCAAGATCTAATACCCATACCTTCAAGGTATTACAATTAATGATTACAATAGATCATGCATAGGATAAAAAAATTAAATGCATAACTGACTCTGTAGGAAAATATTAAATGAATACATAAGTTGGCCCAAAAATCTTATACAAGTCAGCCTGAACACTTATCCTTGAAGTTTGAATCATTCCAGACATGTACACAAAAACTGTTCTGCTCGACACTTAACATCTTTGTCGCTCGACACTAAGTATCCTACTCGGCTCGACATGATACAACTCGGCAACCTGAATACTGCTCGGCAATGTTGCTTGGCCTTGCATAGTTTTAGCTCGGCCACAGTGATAGCCAACTAAAATTGCCTAAGTGAATGACTAAGTGTTGGTCACTAATCATCAACATAACTTAGAGATTAACAATCTCCCCCTTTGATATTAGTGGCAAAAACACACTTATCATTACTTCATTTCATTTCATCAAAATGTTGCCTAAGTATACTAAGTACTCCCCCTAGGAATATACTCAGAATTATACATATAAAAAGTTTACATGCCTTAAAAAATATATACAAGTGTACCTATTCTGTACTGATGTATCATATTGTATCCTTACCAACTTCCCCCTTGTTTTTGTCACTGATTGCTGGTGGGGTTAAGTTATAATTGTCCAAAAATTGTTTATGAAGCTGCAGGGTTGATTCAAATGTAGTATCCCAACTTTCCTTGGCAATCTTCATAACTTCCAATTTTATCTCTAGCTTGGCAGCTAGACTCACTAAACTTTCGGCAGTTGAGAGATTTGCATTTCTCTGTGATAACTCTTTTGCAATTGAAAGTTCCTTCTGTATTACCTCCAAGTGAGGCAACAGGCTTGTCTAAATAGTTATCAATTTGGCCCTAATTCGACCATCTTCAGCCATAAGCTTGGCTATTCTCCATTGGACATTGATCAACTTAGTAAGATGTAAAGAGCTAGAAGTAGCATCCTTACCCAAAGTATTTCCAGTTGATCTCAAATCTAACTGTAGCTTCTCAGCAAGCTCTAGATTATCCTTTGTGAAAAATTCAACATCACATAACTTCTTGTACAAAGAATAAACATTTGTTGTAACTTTCTCCAAAATTTCTACAAAAGTAGAAATTTCAACCTGTTTTGTTGCAATCTCTTTTGATATTTTCTCCAGAACTTTGCTCTCAAATCTCCTCTCGGACCATTGTAGAAGTTTTTTATTGCTATTTATATCATCATCAGTTACCTTCTGTACAATGTTAACTAACTGATCAATAATTGGAGCTTGAGGTATTCCATCTTCTAAGTCAAAAGCCTTTGCAAATATGTCCTTGATGTCATGCAACACTTGCTTTTGCTTATGTTCTATTTTCATCTCTTCCTGACTCTTCTTCCTCTTGAGTAATTCTTGAAGAGTCCCTATTTGTTCAAAAGATAATTCATTGGGATCCCATTGTGGAATCACAATTACCTCATCTAATGTGACATCTAGAATTTGAGACTTCTTCTTCAGAACTTTCTTTCTCTTCGACTCTGGTGAACTAATGCTCGGTTGCATAATACCTTTTCGTGTCACAGTATCAGTGTCCATTACCTCTTTCAATTCTGTCAGGATTGTCTGTGGATTAGGCATACCTCCAGTTTTAGGACCTGTGGGAGTGGATGATGCAGAGTGTGGTAGATCAAAAAACACTTGCATTGCCTCTTATTCCTTAGGCTTATCAATAGTATCCTTTATCACTACTCCACTATCTAAAACTGTTTTGACAACCTCTAAAATAGGTGGATTTTGTGAAGTTACCTCTTATGCATTTGTTTGCTATTTCTCTTAACTTATCTGATCATTGATTTCTTCAATTATCTCATCAATTTTCTCTTCAGATACAATGGTCTTTCCTCCTTTAGTTTCAGTTGCCTTAATAGGCGAATCAGTGTTTGTACCACTCGACATTTCCTGTTCCTCGGCATTCAAATTGCTGGAATCATCAACTATGAAATCCATCGGACTGTCTGCAGTCAGATCAACAAAATTTGTTGAGTCTAATGCATCTTTGGTCTTGTCCTGTTCTATAGCAATTTGATCTTGAGTTACCTGTGGCTCAGGGGTGATCTCAACTTTTTTAGCCTTTTGATCAGATGTTCCCTCATCAGATTTCTTATCTTTTGGAACTATCAGTCCAAAGATTTCCTTCCAAATCCTTGTACTCTATTGTACTAATCCTTCAATATCATTTTTCAAAACAGAATAACCTCTAAGTTTAGGAACAAACCTATTCTTATATTCTTCAATAAATTTGGCTCTGTATTTTGAAGTCAACTCAGGTATTACCTTGGCTAAAGTTCCTTCCCTGATTTGTCTTTCTGTGGTAAGTGCAAATTCCCATTTGCTTGACATAAACTCATACAATTCATTTGGCACATGGTTTCCTATCTCTGTAGGAGTTAACTTGAAAGTACTCATCATATCTAAAAGTGCTTCCTAAACTTTGTGCTTATCCACCTTATTCAATTTCTCATACTTAATGAACTTGAAAGTAGCTAACCCTGCTGAGTTTCTCAAAGTCTCACATACCTCATCAATACTAGCTGGTTTCTTGAATTGTGTTGTAGGTATGTTGCTGGGTTCATCAATTTCAGTCTTTTCATCATCACTATCTATCCCCAATTCTAGTCTCCTCCTTGGTCTCTTTGCTGGTTTACTCGGCTCAGCCTTAGGACCAATTTTAGCTTCCTTTCCAGAACTACTTTCTCCAACATTCTTCTTTCCATAAACTTTTGTTTGTATTGCTGGAGAAGTAATAGTAGATGCTCTAGTCCTCGGACAATTAGTTGCAGGAGGTGTAACCTTAGGTTTAGCTTTGCTCGGCTTGGTTACTATGACAATTGACGGTCTCTTACCCTTAGCTTTCTTAGTGATCTCCTTAGATGCACTCACTTCCTCTTCTGTAGACATATCCTCACCTTGTCCTATGGAAAAGCCTAAAGGTGCATCCTCAGGTTCTTCATCACTTCCTAAACCAACCATTTTCTTTAGATTTTTCACAATCTTCTTCCTTTTCCTCTCCATGGTTCCCTCCTTTAAATTTCTTGTAATTTTTACTTTA
>MU226861.1:1204903-1254804 GCA_018584345.1 Thuja plicata
CTAGAAAACAAATTTCTTCATAGTGCTTCTCCACTAGTGATCTAGGAATCCTAGTTCTTAATCTCATTCTCTTCTTAAATTCCACAAAATAGCTCCCCATAATGCTATTGAAATTACTTCCTAGTTTATCAATACATTCACTAATCTGAACTGTAATGGGTCTATCCTTTTTCCAAACAATATTTCCGAATGTAGGAAATGTATCTTGAATGTAGAAAAATATATAGACTAGTAAGGAACCAAACTTACATGATGAGCTCTTAGCCTTTCTCATTGATGCTAGGTTCTTGGCTAATTGTGTCTGTTGTAGCTCGGCAAGATCATATGTATGATTATTCTTAACAATCTTCTATGCCTGGTCAACGAATGTACAAGGAACACTATCTAGTCTACTCGACTGATAGAACTTATGTGTTATTACTCTTACTCCAAAATCAAGTTCTAGGTCTTTAATTGTAGAGATAGTCATACCTCTGTTGTTCCATACGGCTTCAGTGTTCAGTGTAATTTCCTCTTTGTTGTTATCCCTCATTGTCCGTTTTCCATTCACTACAGGATATGCAGTCACTCAATGAATCATGTTTTATGTAATCTTGATTGGTCCATTATCCAACCACATACACATATCATGAACTCGGCTAAGAATAACCTTAATCCATTCATCTTTGAAACCTTGTGGAAAATCTAGGGCACGAGTTAACCCTTTGTCTGCTAAATGTTTGAATTCACCCTTCAGAACTCCATCGACACACAATTTGCTGTAGGATTTCCTCAATTCACTATCACCTACTTCACCAATCTTAACCATGTAACATGATCTTACATCATTGATCATAAGTACCTTTATTGGAATGGATGAGAGAGCTCTGGTCAAATCACTCTGAATTGCACTTTCAGGAATGGCTCAAAAGTTGAGAGGTGCACATTCATCACTCTGTACTAACTGAATTTGCCCTTGTTCTCCCTCCATACTTTTAACTGGTGTGGAAGTGCTTGCAGCCATAATCTTGAAATTAGGGCTCAAAAAATGAAGAACATAGTACCTCGGCAAGTAGCACTTCGTACTGTTCACTTTAGGATTGCCGACGACACGTTGACAAAATCTTTGATGCTAACTTTGTTAAGATCAATTCTGCAACTACTTCAATTGCTCCGTAAACAGTGAAAATCACAAGGTAAAAATGAAGTATAAACAGTTCATCATTTATAGATTTTGAAAGGTCAAGGTAGGTAAGTAATAAATGTTCTGCCCGTTGAGTTAGTGCAATCTAGCTGTCCTCGGCTTTCTAACACAACTTGCATCCCACTTGGCTCACTTAACTCAGCCATCACAGAACTTACTCGGCCAACAAACTCAACACACACTAAAGAACTCAGCCTTAGTATCCACGATTGGTGCTCGACACCTATAATGCAATTGGCTCTTCTTGACATTTTGTCTTCAAAATGTGTCTTGGTGCATCTTAACATATGCAAATATGGACTCTGGCATATTTCATGTTAGGAATTGATGTAAGATAAGATTTTTAGATGCAGTTCCTTACATACCTCTTTTTCTTAGTTGGAGATGATGTGATCACTTGATCCATTGGATTGGGTGACCTCGACTGCACTAGCTTCACTACTGCATGGTTCAGATTTCTTAACCCATGTCTGGTTCATCTATGCTCTAATCTGCTCAATAGTAGGAGTAGGTACCCTAGTCTTACAATCTTTCCTTGTATGACCAATTTTCAGACAACTATGATAAACTAGGCTTCCATTCATCCAACTTTTAGACTTTCCTCTGAAATGTGTCCTTATGCAGTTTTCTGGAACATGTCCATACTCACCACAGTAATGACAACTATGCCATGTGTTGTAGTCCCACTTGTAACAATTGCCTTTTCTTGGTGATTTCTCTTGTGCCTTTGATGTCCATTGTTGTTTACCTTTAGATCTGCAATCTTGTGCTCTATGACCATATTTCTAACAGTTATAGCAATTACCATTGAGTCTAGGTGTGGAAGGTGTATTGCTTGCCTTTGTCTTACATTCACGTGCTTGATGTCCAAACTTATTACAGTTAAAGTAGTAACCATTAAAGTTAGTTTTAGGATTGGACTTACCATTTTTGCTTCGGAAAATGTTTGTTGTATGACCTGGTTTCGCTCAATGGTGGAAAACAGGTTTGTTGTTTCTTGGCTTTGCATACCTTCTTTCACCTGTCTTAGATGATTCTCCTTCTTCAGTGGTTGTATGTTGTTCAGTGTGACCTAATCCAGAAGAATCTTTAGGTCTCCTTGATGCTTCCACCAATTGTTCAAAGTAGCTCATAGCTGCATTGGGATCATTCACTCTGTTGTTAAGTTCTTTCTCAAATCTCAATTAATCTTTCAATTGACTGTTCTCAGATCTAAGATTTATAATCTCCAAGTCTTTCCTACTGATCTCCTGATTCACAAGTAGTAATTGATTTGCCATGTGAACTTGATTGACTATCATTGTTTGTACATCATGTGTTCTTTCATCAAGTCTGATAGTCATCATTCTTTTGTCTTCTTCTGCCATAGCCTTGACATCTTCAACTTTCTTTTTCTGTTCAACAACTTCACACATTCTTATTGATTGGGCTTCTTGTTCCTTTTTCAAAATTTCGACTTCTTCACATAGTGCATTGTTCTTTTCTAGTAGATCTGTTATTGCTGCATCGCTCTCAGTAGAATCTCCATTCTGAAATAGATTTGTGGTGTTCTCTTCCTGATAATGAGTGTCATTCATTTGTTTGGCCAAATCTTTCCTTATTGTCAAGGACTTCTTTAATTCCTGTCTTGCTGTCTCAAGCTGTTGTAGTGCTAGCTAAATATCAATATTTTGATTCTCAATGACTTTACCCATCTTGTAGATCTCCATCTCAAGATATGTATTCTCAAGCTGATTATGAACTTTTAGAGAACTAAGCTCTGATACCAATTGTTGGAAATACAATAATGGGAAAGCAAGATGTTGAGAGGGGGGTGAATCAGATCTTCAAATTTAAACACTTAAAACAAACTGATCCACATTCATACATATATGAATCTAATGTAATATCAAATAACATCCACACAATGAAATAAATAACTCATAACACAAGAAATTGGTAACCCAGAAACCCAAATAGGTAAAAATGGGGTGGGGATGACACCCACAAAATTCTCCACTACTGCAGTAATAAAGTGTGCATGTTAGGGCTACAAAAGTTGATTACAAGATGCAATCTACCCTGTTAAAGGTCTGCCCGGTTAAGAGCTAAAGATCATTACAATCTACCCTGTTAAAGGATTTCAACTTACAATAAAGTAAGCACTCTGTTAGGAGATTTAGAAAGGTATGCTAGAACCACTCTGTTAAGAGATTTTCACCTGATACAATGACTAGAACGTTTCAAGTAATGATCCTTCATTATGCACTCAGATGCTGATGATGGATCTCCTCTTTCCAGTACCTTCTATGATCTCACAATTTGATATAACTTTACTCTATTTTTTACTATGCTATCACTCTGCTTGATCTCTACTTCTTAAAAAAATAACCCTCTATGCATTTCACTTCAAAATGCAGTCACCACTTCTCTCCACACTTGCAAAATAGGGTTTAGAAGCAATCTTATATATCTGTTCAAGTCTGATAGCGAGATCTAGATCGACGATCAAGATCTAACACCCATACCTTCAAGGTATTACAATTAATGATTACAATAGATCATGCATAGGATAAAACAATTAAATGCATAACTGACTCTGTAGGAAAATATTAAATGCATACATAAGTTGGCCCAAAAAGCTTATACAAGTCAGCCTGAACACTTATCCACGAAGTTTGAATCATTCCAGACATGTACACAAAAACTGTTCTGCTCGGCACTTAACATCTCTATCACTCGGCACTAAGTATCCTACCCGGCTCGGCATGATACAACTCGGCAACCTGAATACTGCTCGGTAATGTTGCTCGACCTTGCATAGTTTTAGCTTGACCACTGTGATAGCCAACTAAAACTGTCTAAGTGAATGACTAAGTGTTGGTCACTAATCATCAACAGAACTTAGAGATTAACCAACCTATTCTAAGACACTGTGTTGCCCAAATAATCTCTTCTCCTAAGACACCTACTGATGCTTTGATTCCCTTTGACCAACTTATTCATAACCCAAGAGAGGAAGTGAATTTGAAAAAAAGAGAGAAGAAATTGAGCAAACATGATAATTCTATTCACATCCCAGTTCTATTAAAATTAATTTGGACGAAGAAGATACTCTTTATGATGACGATATCAATGTTTCTAATACAAATAATGATAATCATGTAAATTATTATGATGATATGTAGGAGATTAATGATGTTAATCATGATTTACTAGATATATTTGTAAAATAATTATCTATTAGTTCTAGTGACAAAAAAGTGACCTATCTTCACAACATGGTCCTTGTTTGGAAATGGCCATTATTCCATCTTTCATTCTTGATGTTTCTCCTCTTGCATGTTTTCCACCTTCCCTAAACACCACAGACCGAGATGGGGGGGGGGGAGTAGGTGATATGCTTGTCTAGCTCTTCTTGTATGATGGATTCTTTGTGTTTGCCTATTGTAATGTGACTACCTCATGATGTGTTGATTGTTATATGTTTTGTTATATTTATTTAGATGACCCTTGTTTCTCTATTGACACAAGGTGATAAAGGAATCAACATATTGTGACATTCCTCTATTTGTATCTTATTTCTTCTATATGTTGTTACATGTTATGTCATGCATGTGCCACTGTTCGTAAACGTGCCTTTGTGTTGTCTGATTGGGAAAGATGCAAAATGGTAGCTACCTATTCTTTTTGGTCTTCGTGACGCCGACCCAAAAAGACTCTTCTTTGTAGCTCTTATGTGACATTCTTCCATTGTGCTTGTAATTATATTACCATGGGGGAATGATGTCAACTCACTTTGATATAATATACATGTATTATCATATGATCATACTGACCCTCAAGTTATTATATCCATTCCATGCTCTCTTTTCTCATCTATTTCATTTTCCTTGGTCTACTCTTTCTTGGGGCATCTCATAGTGGAAACATTTCTTGTGGGTGCACATATGCTCCCTTGATGCCATTACTACTATTAAGGCATTTACAATCACTTTAACGTGGGGTCATACACTCCATTCCCTGTTTCACATTTTTGCACACACATAATGATTCAATGCAATCTTTCTCTTGTAAATGGCTAAGGAGACAATTATTTCCTTATGATTCATCTCTTTCATGCATTATTTATTGGATCCCTTAATGGAGACAGAGCTTTCCTTAAGAATTTATCTTCCTTTTTTCTAGAACCCTTAATGGAGACAATACTTTCCTTAATGACTGATATTCCTTGCCTTGATCCCTTTGGAGACAATGTTTTTCTTAGGCCCGATCGAAAGTTTAGATCCCTTAACGGAGACAGTGTTTTCCTTGAGGACCGATCCCCCTTAATGGTTTGAATAGCATAACACAACTTGCTAGACCATCAACACCATCTTTTTCAATGATTTCTCTTCATGTGATCCATAATAAGGCAATACCTTACTAGATTAGTGGTCACACTTCTCTCTTTGTTCTCTCTCTTTTGAGCGATGCCTCTCTTATTTTGGTATTGCATTTTATGAGAACTTAAGTCACTTGGGGGCTTGATATTTCTTTGTCTTCTTGACCTTAATAAAACTATTCTTATGTATTTATATACTTTACTATGAGCATGAGTTTGTCTCATACTCCCGCTACAGTGGAGGCTAAATGTATTGTCCTAAAAAGTTAGTACCCATAATTGGATGTTCTATTAGGACTCATTAAACCTAATTTTGGTGATTTCAAGGTCAAAATTTTTGTTATGCTTGATCCTAGCAACCTGTCCTTTTTCCTCCCGCATATTTTCACTCCTCCTGACACCTATTTCAAATTTGGGCCCAATCTCCTAGGAACAAAATGTTTCAAATGTTCTATTCACGCTTTTTGGGCCCAAATTTTTTCCGGGGCCCTATATTGGGGTTGTATTAGGAAATTTGATCCCGTGGTCACCTGACTTATTTTTGAATCCTAAAATATAGGATTGAGTATATAAACCATATATATCTCCTAGTTTAGCATATCAAAACTTCATGAAAGCATTTTGGCAATCAAACTATCAAGTTTCAAAGTGCAATAGAGCAATTGGATTCAAGATTTGAAGGCAAGCATCCAAGATAAAGTTCTCAAAGTCTCCAATTATTCAATTTCATTCAAGTCAAAGAAAATATTCTCCAATTGAAGAAATTTTCTCTCCCATGATGGCCAAGTAGAGGAATTATCAATCAAGCAAGATGATCCTTTTTCCATTCTCACCATTCTCCTTTGTAAGCGATTATCAAGCTTATCTACATTGAATATTTAGGAATTGCAATCATAAATCCATGCATTTGTGAGGAAATCCTTGATTCCTACTCTACATTTCAAGGTCAACTCCTTTATTTAAAGTACATTCAAGCATATTCATGGGTATGAGTGATTTCTAATCCATTCATGAGGATTTATACAAGGTGAATCAAACATTTACCTTTTTACATACTTTCCTCTATGAAATTTCATTTCATCTTCAAGGTTAATTCCTAAACATGGGTTTGACCAAGGAAAACCCCTTTAGACAACCTTTTTCCCCATTTTTATGTGTGCAGGAACAAGTTAGGGAGCTGTTGTTAGAAAGTTGAAAAGATCGGATACTATCAGAGGATCCTGAAAAAATTCAGGCAAAATACCTAGAACAGGGCATTTGAAATGTTCTGTTCCCAGGAATTGAGCATTTGAAACATTTTGTTTCGTATTAATTTAGCTCATATTTTAGGTATAAGTTAGATCTATCTTTTGATTTTCGTTTCTGTCAGTTATAGCTCTCTGTCATTCTGTATCAGTCTGTTATTTATAGTTTTTCACCTGCATTTAATTTCTCCTATATTTTCCATTTTCATCAGTTCCACATTTAGTGAAGGATCACTGCCCCATTCAACGCTTGAGTTTCCTCTTGAACCTAGTGGAGGCATCTTCCTTTTGAATGATAAAATATGAAAATAGGAAGTAATCACCTAATTGCATTGCTTCCCATTTCTTATTGTTCACTTACAAACTCATTGTATTGTCTTAAAAACAAGATTATAACACACTTGAAGTATCCATGCAAGGATTTTATAACATCAACTACCTTATTTGTATTGTTCCATGTAAACAAGCAAATGTGAACCATTTAGTGACACATCTCAATCCAAGCTTCAACACATGAAACCTACAAGAGATTCTTGATCAACCTCAGACAACGAGACAAAGGTTAAACAAATCAACATTAACAATGATTTGTATGCTTTGATTTTATACAAACAACTTTGCACAAAACCAATAAGTGGTATTACATAAATCACGTGTCTCTCTGGCACGAGATTGTAAAACCTCAATCCCCATATTAACTTTTTGGTATAATTTTTTTCTAATATTAAATATTTTTCTAATACGAGACACTGAATATTTCTCCCAATGTCACATACAACATATAAATGCTATCTCTTCATAAACGTGAAGAGGAGATTGATAATGTGACGGAGACACTTGAGTTATATTGTGTTGTATTTGGTTCTAACTAATTCATTATAAGAAAAATCTCCAGGTGAAAAAAAATCAAGTCCCATATTGAATACCGAAAGAGCATAATCAAATTAAACATGGAAACATTTCTCGTTGCATAGGCATTCCCTCTAGGTTAGGTGTCACTCTTTTTGATACATGGAATTGGTTCCTAAATAAGATAAACAATAATCTCTATAGTTGGGGAAATGATTTTTTCTCCTTAATTATAAAGATTGAAGTTGTGAACCGTGTTTTTCTTGCCTCACATTTGAACCACTCATCTTGTTGGATGCCTTAAAAAAGGATATAAAGATTTAAATAGAATCACCTAACATTTTTTATGGTCTAAATGGAATGGTGATTTTAGATTTAAACCCACCTCTTAACTACATTGTATGCAACCTAAAACTAAAGGGTGGTTGGGTCTTTTGGATCCAAAAAATCAAGGAGTTTGTTTATTTGCCAAATATACTGTTCAAATAGTTTCTGGAGATGAACCATGGAATATTTTGGCTCATCATCAAATCATATAGGCTTTTGTAAGAAACAAATGAAAATCAATCTTATGATTATATGGAAATATGCTTTCTCACTCCTCTAATATCAAACCTTAATTTTCCCTTGTGTTTATATGGAAGGCTTGACAACAAGTTTTTAATTTTTAAACTGGAAAGATTCTTCCTTGCAACATGGGTTTAGCTTTGGTTCATCTTCTATTTGGTGGAATATAATGGTTCAATATCAAGGAAGACCTCCAACTATTGTATTTTCAGGACATGTCAACTACCTATCTAATAAAGGGATTCAATAGTTTGGGGATTTGCGAGATTTTAAAATCTTGGAGAGGGCAACTTGACAAAATATTAAGAACAATTATTGTGCAAGGAATAAGTTTTAAGGATTTTTTTTAATCTTTGTGAAAGCATTAATTCTCATGGATCTTTTTATAAAGATATGTAGTCCCCTTCAACATCATTTTCTAAAAGATTGGTAGTAGTTGTCCAAATTCTAGCTTGGTTGTTTTCCTTTAAAAAATGTCTACCTAAATCTTTTGCCCTCATTGTCCTTGACTCCGAGGTAAAAATGCAAATTCAAAGAAAATACTTGGAAAATATCGAGTGGTAAAATTTGGAGATAAAAAGCAAAGGCTAATCTTTAAAATTTAGCCTGGAAGGTTTTCGCACTTCAAATTTCTTATTGGTGACATGGTAAAGTGCATGATGGTGCATCCAATTTTATGTCCTTTCTATCAACATAATGAAAGTTTGAAACACACATTTTGAAGTTGTTCGAAGACTAAGAGAAAATGAAATGTTATTTTTAATTTACCTCCTACATTTTTTGAGCGTATATTAAGCTAGAAAGAAGCTATTTTGGGTGTTGGTCTGCAAAATAATGTCTTTAGTGTGTGTGCTTTTGGATTAAACTGTGCAGATTTTTTTTGCATCAATGTTTCATATCATACTCAATGATCCATCATCAGGATGAGAGAGAGCTATAGAAAAAGGATATTTTTCTACAACTCTCTTTCATCTTGATGATGGATCATTGAGTATGATCCAAAACATTGCTACAACTCTATTTCATCCCGATGATGGATCATTAAGTACTATTCGAAACGTTGATGCAAATAAAATCTACATAGTTGATTCGAGAAGTGCACACACTAAGTACTATGGATTGTGGAAATCTAATGTCTTCAACAATGTTGTTTTTAATTAAGGAAAAAATAGGTTTTGACGAGGCTCCAAAGCCCAAAACATTCCGATTTGAAGAGGATCTAGAACCCCCCAAAGAAGAAAAGTTGAAAAAGATAAAACATAGCTAAACAATAGCCCAAATCCAACAAACATACATCAACTTGAAAAGATGGATCAAGAAAAACTCTAGCTGCCTACACAACCACTACAACAAAGGCTAAATCCTTACTTCAAAGATCAAATCTCCAAAGCAAGGAGATCCTTGGGGTTTTGAAAGCTCCCTAAACCATAAAATTGGGTTTTAACACGGCTCCCAAAACTATTTTCAGAAATTGCCATAGAAGATTGAACCTCAACGATCCGACTGAAACTATGGGGTTAGCCGAAGCACCCCAAACCACCATGTATTTTATCTTGGCTCCCACAACCAACTTGGATTTTAAGATGGCTCCCAAAAACATAACAGAGAAGAGAAAGGATCCCTGAAAGTTCACTAGCATTCTGAAGAAGAAATCCAAAAAAGATCTACCTAAAAGACATGGTGTAAACATGGAACCCAACACCATCCAATTCAGAGCAATAAAGATTTCCCAAAGTAACAAAATCTTTCCACAAACAAAACTCCCCTCCACCTCAATAGAAGGGCATCCCACTTCTATAGGAAAGTCTGAAGAAAGAAAAAACCTTCTCAAAAACCACTTACGAATCCACCATGCTTTCCCACAACCAACAGAAAGAGAGAAATTTCTTCCATGCCACAACCAACTTCATATGCACAACACATCACCGCTTCCATATATGACAGATCCACCTCAATAGGACATGATAGTAAGGAAGCCAACAACAAGAGGAGCCAAGCCCTCCACCAAGCCATATGAATGTACCTCAAAAGAATAAGGTGAGAGCTCACTTCTATAGAAGTCTCAAAAAGAAGAGGTAGAAGAATGCCCTTAAGAGCCCACTGAATCATAAGAAGAGAAAAGTACGAGACTCCACCAAGGGTTTCAACAACCCCAAAACCTGAACCCCTCCTTAACCAAAAATAACCAGAGGCCAAGATGGGCCCTTAAATTTTTTTAGCATCCGACTGGCCATAAACACAAAGATCAAGCAACCCAAGAAAGGAAAGAGCTCCTTTCCACCACAAAAACCAAATAGTTCCCTGATAAACAAGCAACAAAAAAAGGATCAAAGTTAAATAGTCTTTATCCAGGGTTATCCTGGCGGAAACAACCACAATAGATAAATTAAGAATGCATTGTGGCCTGCAAAAAATAACCAGAAACTTCAAAAGACTACCCCGATTCTCACTAAAATGCTTCCAATAACTCCAACCGGTAGTACCAAGGGAAAGAGGCACGTTCAAGAGAAACTAGAGAAGACACACTTTAGGAAAAACCTTCCTAGCGACAACAACCGCAAAAAACAACTCAGACCAACACACGAGTACACCATTTGACCCACAAAGTCTCTTCACAATCTCTCCTGAATAGGTCTAATCCACATTTAGGCAAAACATTTTATAGAGAGAATAGTGGAAAAAACCACGCTCCTCTCTCCAACCATTAAAAACACCCATTCATCCTGCTGAGAAAGAGAAACACCAAATGGAAAAGAAACCCTGAAGAGAGCCTAAAGGAGATAGACAACTAACAGAGCCAAACTAGCAGCTTCAACCGCATAAAATAATTCAAGACTACTCCATTGCTCTTCAAAAGGAACCTAAAACTCCTCACAAACCTCTCACCAGAGAAACCGCTCCCCAAAGATGTGGAAACCAATAATCCGAGGGAAAGCAACAAAGTAGCCAAGCACTAGATGATGATCACGATCATCACCCCCACCAAAGAACATGCCCCGATCTTCAGCAATGTTATTGCTATTTCTATGAGACATGTAATTTTGTTTAATATGATCTTTGTTTATTTTTGCAAAGCATACATTCATCAAGAAGGTGAAATGTTAAAGTTTTACTCTGTTGTCATTTTCCAAACTATTTTCTTGAGCTCTCAATTTCACGGTGTCCCCATAGAGAAGTTAAAGATTAACAACCACTTGGATAAGATGAAGCATCAAATGTTGTAACTGCATGAAAATGATTTCTTGTGCTCTAGGCACTTAAAATGTATGTTAAAATTCAAAATTTGAGGCGACAATTTTATAATATTTTAAAATTATGTGATGGTTATGAGTTATTCCTCATAACCCAATTTGGGTTATTTTGTAATGCTAAAAAGGCTAAAGCTATTATCATTTTATTGACAACTTCCTAGCCGCTCTTCAGTTTGTTATAATTTATTTCATTGTTTCAATAAATAAAAACATATATAAATGGCTTCAAGGATGTCTAACTCATGTGCTATCCACATCTCTAAGATGCACCCCAATTAAATAGCTATTTATGCGTTTTTAACATTATTATTTTATTGTGAAAGTTGTATGACATACCTTTTTGCAACACTTATTTAACCCCACGAGGAACCTAAATATGGCTTATCCAACTATGGAACGTACTTTTAAACTAACTAATGATTGTATACCATTCAAGCCAATAATAAATTAAATAGTAGAAGAACAAAATTTGGTAGGTTAGCATAAGTCGTACCTCACATAAGACTTAGAGTATAAACTTGCAAGGTTTGTTTGACAATGCTATTGATTACTCCAACTCTTAATGCTCTGTGTGCCATTAAAAAGTGGAAGAACAACATTGGTGGGTTGGCATAAGACCTACCTAATGGAAAACACAAAGTATAAACTTGCAAGGCTTCTTTGGTGGTGCCATTGCTCCTCCAACTCTTAATGCTTTTGGTGCCATACAAAAGTGGAAGAGCAACATTTGGTGGGTTAGCATAAGACACGAGTCATGGAAGACTTTGGGTAGAAATGTGCAAGCTTTCTTTGCGAGTGCTATTGCTTGATTGAACACTTAATGCTTTGGGTGCCATTAGAAAGGGTTGTAATTGTAAAGACAAGGAAGACCTACAAACTGTTATAATTAATGCATAAAAGATCATAAAATCCTACTATATTATGAAGTGGAAACAAAACAAGAAACATATGCATAAACATGAAAAATCCCCCTTTCTAACTCTCCCTCTCTCTCTTAATCTCCCACTATATTTTCTCTCCATAAAATAAACATCGACATATTCTATAAAAGCCTTTTAAAAATATATTTATTTCAACATCACAAAAATAGATAAACAACAATAAACAATAAAAAAAGACCCCTTAACAAATCTTAACATTAAAATTTAGAATCAATGATAACAAGACTAATTGAACTTAAAAGAGAAACCCAATTTTTTTTTGTCAAATGCATCATACCTCTCATCACCGAAACCATTTTGCTATACTCAGTTATTTAGATCATTTTATTTTTTATAGTATAATTTTAAAATAAAAAAATAATTTTGATATTATGATATTGCTATCAAAATTAGAGTTGAATTTTGATAGCAATATCACAATTTGACTTAGACTAGATGTAGAAAATATAAAAGTTTGATATTTTAGCCCATGAAATTTACCAAACAGCGGGAAAGTACCGCTGTAAAACGTGTATGCTTGTTGTTGAGATTGTGACCTTCGGGCAGCCCGCTGCCCGTCCAGGCTGTAATGTAACTGGCAGTTGACAATTTTACTGGATCTTCCGCAAGGTGGCGGTAGCACGCCGCCTAAAATTGCCAGCGAAGCCGCACATAAGGCCAACGTGTTTGACCGGCTGAGCCGGTAGGAAAATTATTAGTCTATAATACTTTTACTGTATGACAGTATACGGAGATATATAAAATTGTAGAAATGGTGGGACTATCTTATTCTTAATATTTTTTCACATTAAAAAATGATTTTAATATAATTTTCTCGTTTGTATGCGGTAACGGACTGCGAAGGATTTGGAAAAAATAAAACCCAAAAGGTCAGTAGATTACGAATTCTCGTCTTCGACTTAACCCACTTTTTTCGGGGTAAAATTTTGTTTCAATTTTAAAAGATATGGGCTTGTTGGGTTTTGTACAGATGTGTTTATTGGGTGATAGATCTCAGACACCCAAGAGCTGAAGACACTTAAAATGAGGTTCTGAGATTCGATTCGCTTGAGCTAGTAGTGGTAGCTGTGGTTTGACTGGGAGAGGTTTCAGCCACACCAACAATGGAGGCCAATGCTGGCATGGTCGCAGGATCTCATAACAGGAATGAGCTTGTTCTGATTCGCCATGAAGGAGAAGTTGGTGTAAGCGTTTTGATCTTGGATTGCATTATCCCGATTTCTCTTTTCCTTTTATTTACTCTTGTTATCAGCAAGGCATTTGCTCAATGAATGGGGTCTAGAGTGACATTACTGACATTCACTTTAACAGATCAAGATCTGATTTGAAACATGTTAAATTTCTTTACTGAAATTATCTAGAGAGGTTGAGCCTGTTTTCCTAGCTCTGTAATCCGGGTTTTTGCATTTGGGCTTATTGATCCTTTGGTAGCTGGATCTGCTACGGCATTGCATTTAACAGTGTATTTGAGAAATCAAAGACTGTATTACTGTTGCTCAAGAACCCATGTAGCACCTTCCCTTATTTTTATAAACCCATGTAGCACCTTCCCTTATTTTTATAATAGATTTACTCTAGATACTGTAACTCGAGGGTAAGATCAGTGGGGGAAGAAGAGAGGGCAGCATAGTGTTTGCTTTCTTTGCTTAGCAGATCTAATTAGCCTAGTACCAAGGAGAAGTTGTGAGAATTCTCTATAAGGTACTATCTTTCATTGTTGTTTAGTGTTCGTTAAAACATTTTTTGTCTGGTGGAGCATCCTCCATTAGGAATGCTAGAGGATTCTCTCGATATGTGGATCTGCAAAGCTGGGGACTTGTGGCTCTGCATTTGAGAATCTACCGAATAAGTAAGAGATGATGCCGAAGTACCGAATTAACTGTTTACACTTGAAAATCTCTACTGTAGTCACTGTCTAGCAAGCCCGTT
The DNA here is from genome assembly GCA_018584345.1 of Thuja plicata. Lineage (NCBI taxonomy): Eukaryota > Viridiplantae > Streptophyta > Pinopsida > Cupressales > Cupressaceae > Thuja > Thuja plicata. Next base: position 1,219,231 of record MU226861.1, read on the forward strand.
GGTTCTATAATATTAAAGTAGAATACTTCTAATATTTTTGGAGCAACAATTCACAAAATATCCCTATGATAGATATGCCCTAGAAGCCCCTAATGTCAATTTTACCTCTTTAATGTAGTAGTCCAGAGAGACCAGTATAGGTACGTCATATATATTTTTTCTTGTTGGCAGGTGGATCTGCCAAGTTGTGAACTTGTGGCATCGCACTTGGCAGCGTACTGAAGAAGTAGAGGACTGATACGAAAGATAATTTTGCTGAAGTGCCCAATTGGTGTTTTTGCTAGAAAAACATCTCTATGATAGATTACCCCAACAGGCCCCTTGGTAGCAATGCCGCTTCTCTGGTATATTGGGTTGAGTAGGGCCAGCATATGATTTTTTATGTTTTTCTTTGTTGGGTTTTCTTTCACTGTAGAGGACACCCTTGGCAGGTGCATCTGTTAAGTTGTGAATCTGTAGCATTGCATTTGAGAATGTACTCTGAGAAGTAAAAGGCAAATATTATCATGCATTTGAGAATTTCTTGGATTCGTGGAAAACTGTGATTATTTTACTGAAGTACTCATTTGAAAGCTTTCCATAATCTCTCTCTCTCTCTCTCACACACACACACACACACTCTCACTCTCATAGACGTGCTCTGTAAGTCAAAATCTCAACAGTAGATGGCTTTAGAAGTTTAGACTTCTAGAGGTTGCAAGACCAAGATTAGTATAATAGTTCTTATGTCATTCCTTGCATGGTATTCTTCACTAGTAACACCGAAGGAAACCCTTGGTACGTGGATTTATCAAGTTATGAACTTATGGCACTTGAGAACATACAGAAGAAGTACAAGATTATTAGTCTTTTCATTTTGATCTAGCACTCAATTAGTAACACTGGAGGATGTCTTGCCAGGTGGATTTGTCAAGTTGGACTTATGGCATTGCATTTGAGAGCAAATCAAAGTGATTATTTTTTCTTCTGTGTCCAATTAGCTTTTGAACTATAAATACATCTTGGTGATAGAGGTCCCCTTGAATCCCTTTAGTGTACAATGTCAGTCTGACTTCTTTTCTATAATGGGTTAAGTCAGATTGGTATACTAATTTTATTAGCTTTCCTCATTGGTTATCCTTCACTAGTTATACGGGAGGACACCTTTGGCAAGTGGGTCTGCTGAGTTGTGTAGTTGTGGTATTGCTTTTCAGAACACACTGAAGAAGCAGAAGGCTGACCAATGTGCTTACATAATAAATTAGCATTGTGCTCGGAAATCCTCCTGTAGCTATTTTGCACCTTTAGTATATTGGCTTGTGGAAGATAAATACATTAGTTATTTTACCTTTTCTTGCTAGGTATTCTTGACTAGTTATAACTTATAAGGGAGGAAGCCTTTAGGACATGGATCTACAAGTATGGAACTTGTGGGATTACTTTTTGATAAAATACTGAAAAAGTAGAAGACTGATCATTGTACTGAAATATGGGTTGTTTAACTTAAAAAACATCTCTTATATAGGTGTGCTCTGGAAACCTCTTCTTGATGAATAGTTTGTTAGTTTGATATATTTATTGGCTTATAGAAGATGAGCATATTAGATTTTTAACCATATTACTCAAGTCCCAAATCGATAGTTTCCCTCAAATATCATTCCTATGATACATTTGCTTTAGTAATCCTTCATTTTATTTTGATCATGGAAGCTCATGGTTGTGTGAATATCAGGGAAGGGTGAAAATCATCAAAATATTGGTTCTTTATTTTTGTGGTTTGGTCGTGTATGGATAGATGGGAATCAGTCAGATTTCTAGATTGACTATCATTCAGATTTCTAGATTGACTCTTTAGTTACCAGATATTGTTATAAATTTTCTTCGAACCAAGTGCCTCCTTTTTGCTTTATTTCTAATCTTTTGGGGACAGACCTGTGAATTGATGTGTTTTTACTAATAAAATATTGGTTTTTTCTGGTTTGGCAAACCAATCTAGTCAAACTGGAAGGTCTATACTGTGTTCCTAATGAGAGTTTGTTATGTCTATGCAGCCAAAGCCTCTGAAAGATTTGGACGGGCAGAAGTGCCACATATGTGGAGATAATGTGGGAGTGACAGCTGATGGGGAGCTCTTTGTAGCCTGCAATGAATGTGCATTTCCAGTTTGCAGACCCTGCTATGAATATGAGCGTAAAGAAGGAAACAAGTCCTGTCCTCAATGCAAGACCAGATACAAGAGGCACAAAGGTCAGTGGATGTTTTTTGATATTTTCAATCTAAGTCCTATATTGCAAAGAGGTAGATACATTTAACTTTTAAGGGTCAACTTTGTCAATATACAATAAATAATGAAAATTGGCCATTGGACTCCTGGAGCTTTTTTATAATGATTTTTTTTGGTATTGTTGACAGGCAGTCCGAGGGTGGAAGGTGATGAGGAGGAAGATGATGTTGATGATTTAGAGAATGAGTTCAACTACTCTCAGGTGCGAAAAAATGCAAAGCAGGAGAGAGCTGAAGTAATGATGCAGTGGCAGATGTATGGCCGAGGAGGAGAGGAAGTTGATTCAGTTACTTCTTCTAGACAGGAGCCCCGTTCTCAAGTTCCTTTGCTCACTAATGGGCAACCGGTATGACTTCTAGTAACTGTCAAGGAATGTGTGATAGCCACCTTCATTTTCAATACCTGATGTTGTCATTGGAGCCTATAGTTAGTGCATATTTTTTCCAGTGTAATAAAATTATCATACACACCTATATAGCATATTCAGCTTATTTTGTAATAGATGGCCTTGTCAGACATTACTAGATGGCTGAATATGTTTGCAGTCAGTAACAAGTGTCTGGCAAGAACTTTGTTTTTTATAATTTCATCAACATTTTGGATCACCCTCCATGATTCACCATTAACATAATTTTCTTATCGTGTTTATGGATCACTAACTGTGATTTGGAATGTCGAAGAATTGAAATGAACACAGTTTACCAGAAGTGTTTTAGCATATCATGGACTGAAAATCTCATGTTTATTATGTTTGCATTTGTTACTATTTAGTTTACTATATAGTGTTCACCCAAGAGTTAGGTAATGTATTTGGCAACTGTAAGTCATGTACCATAGTTTTATCCATTAGCCTTTTGCCAACAGGAGACAGAATGACAATTCTGTTTTGCAGGTCTCTGGAGAATTCACAGACGTGTCTTCTGAGCATGCAGCTACAAATGGTAGCACAGGTGGAAAGCGAGTGAAACCTTATGCTGATCCAAATCAGCCAGGTATTTAATTTGTTTATGGATTGTGTATCAACTTTCTCATTTCCAAGATGTATCATGATGCAGTAATGTTCTGATTGGAATAACCTCTTTATTTGAGGTTTTCTTTTTCATTAATAGGCCAAACTTAAATTCTTTATTGATATGATGCTGCAATTTCACAGTTCAAGTGAGAATTGTGGATCCATCAAAGGACTTGAATTCCTATGGACTTGGAAATGTGGACTGGAAGGAAAGAGTAGAAAGCTGGAAACTGAAACAAGAGAAGAATATGCTGCAAATGACTAGTGGCGGTCGGTATGCTGATGGAAAAGGAGATATGGAGGGTACTGGTTCAAATGGTGAAGGATTGCCACTGTAAGTGGTGAAAATTTTACCGGCTTAACATTTTTCAACTGGATTTTAAAAAAATTATTTTCCAAAATAAGGATTTGCTTCAGTGTCTGTAAAAGTAATATTTTTTCAGCTTTTTGATGGTCCATATAATACTTTAAAGAACTTGGAAGTAATTTTTTATCAGATTATATACTAAACTTACAAATTTGAACATCTGCACTGAAGAATTATCAAGATCTCGAAGCTTCTAAAAAAGCACAGTTTCTTAAATATTTTCTAGTTGTAAGTGTTTTGTGAGCTTATGTTTTATGGTGATTCAAAGTTTTTATTTGAGAATATGGAACAGTAGAACCTAAGTGGCTTTTCTGCCTCATTTTTAATGCTGAGCTGTGTGTGTTGGATTTGTTCTCCAAAATCTTCATTCCTGCAGAGCACATTGAGATTTTGCAAGACCAATCCTTCTGTTAGCAACAAGATTTATCAGTTTTTTCTTGGTTTTATTGTACTGTTTAGATTTTAGAATTAACAGCTGTTAATCTTTCAATGCTTGTCTATTTTCCACAATCTCTCACAATACAGATATGCAATTAAACTTTGCAATGCCAATCCTATAACTAGCTTTTCAGATTTTTGTTGGTTTTATTCTACTATGTAGATTCTTCAGATGTTCATTTTAGCACATTATATAATTTCTTTATTGAAACCTGTGGTCTCCTGTCTTCATGCGGTGAACAGGTGTTCAACTGTCAATAGTAGTCTCTTTTTCAAATAGACAAAATATTAAAACAAGAAATATCTAGGCCTAGAATCCAATTATATGATCTGACTCAATGTTGCATTGCTATAATATCAGATTAGTAGAATTTTGAAATGATTGGTATGCTTTTCTATATGGCAGGGCTGATGAAGCACGACAACCTTTGCATAGGAGTTTCCCTATTTCTTCCTCTAAGCTCACTCCATACAGGATTGTGATTGTTCTTCGACTTATCATCCTGGGATTTTTCTTTCACTACCGTGTTATGACTCCTGTTTCTGATGCATATCCACTGTGGTTAGTCTCAGTGATATGTGAGATCTGGTTTGCTGTATCGTGGATTCTTGATCAGTTTCCTAAATGGATGCCCATCAATAGGGAAACCTATCTTGATAGGCTTGCTTTGAGGTTAGTTCAACTTTTTGAATACAATCGTCGATAATCCTTGATATGTAATTAACAAAGCTCAAAAATCTCCTTTGAGAATTTACAAGTAGGCAGCTTCTTGTGAAAAGTTGCTATGTTTTAGTCTTGTCATGATTTATAAGGAAATCTTTACAAGGGAAGCTAATTTCTTTATTTTGATTTTGCAGGCATGACAGAGAAGGAGAACCATCTCAGTTAGCTGCTGTTGATATTTTTGTCAGTACAGTGGACCCTCTCAAGGAGCCCCCCATTGTCACAGCAAATACTGTGTTGTCAATCCTTGCTGTTGATTATCCTGTTCATAAGGTTTCATGTTATGTATCTGATGATGGATCTGCAATGTTAACTTTTGAAGCCCTTTCAGAAACTTCAGAGTTTGCAAGGAAATGGGTTCCGTTCTGCAAAAAGTACAACATTGAACCTAGGGCTCCAGATTTCTACTTTGCCCAAAAAATTGATTATCTTAAGGATAAAGTACAACCTTCCTTTGTAAAAGACCGTAGAGCAATGAAGGTAAGTAATATATTGAAAGTAAGTTCAAGTTATGTTAATTGATAGAACTTATGCTAATATTGGCATATTTCGCCTTTGCCTTAAAATTCAGAGAGAGTATGAAGAGTACAAGGTCCGGATAAATGCTCTGGTTGCCAAAGCACAAAAGGTTCCTGAAGAGGGCTGGACCATGCAAGATGGAACTCCATGGCCAGGCAACAACCCTCGGGACCATCCTGGAATGATTCAGGTACTGGATTATTGTTTTCTGTCAATACCTGATGAGAATGTTGAGTGTTACTACATGCACTCTTCAATGTATTTTCTTTGCATTTTGTTATTATAGTCAGCATTTTGCAAAGGTGTCAGGTTACAAAATTCTTGTTTTTGCTTTTCATTTCAGGTATTCTTAGGTCATAGTGGAGCACTTGACACTGATGGAAATGAACTACCCCGCTTAGTTTATGTATCTCGTGAAAAGAGGCCTGGTTTCCAACACCACAAGAAAGCCGGTGCAATGAATGCATTGGTATATACCCTTCTAAGAATTCAAGTTTTTAACTTTTATGTTCTGTATATTGTTATATCTGCTTGTGTATCTTATAATTAACAACAATGGTCATTTATATTTGGGGATTTCAGGTTCGTGTTTCTGCTGTCCTTACAAATGGTCCCTTTCTATTGAATCTTGATTGTGATCACTATATAAACAATAGTAAGGCTCTGCGAGAGGCTATGTGTTTTATGATGGATCCTGTTGTTGGAAAGAAGACATGCTATGTGCAATTCCCTCAGAGGTTTGATGGTATTGATCGGCATGATCGATATGCAAATCGCAATACAGTGTTCTTTGATGTGAGCATTATTTAATACCAAGCATTGCTGTTCAAGAACATCCTGCACACATATGTAAACTCTAGCACATTAACATTTTTTATGAAAATCTTTGCAGATCAACTTGAAAGGTCTGGATGGGATTCAGGGTCCTGTCTATGTCGGCACAGGGTGTTGTTTCAATCGGCAAGCACTTTATGGTTATGATCCTGTTCTGACAGAAAAGGATCTTGAACCAAACTGCTTCTTTAAGTGCTGCTGTGGCCCCAGGAAAAAAGGCAAGAAAACAAGTAAAAATTATGGTGACAAAAAGAGAACCAAGCGAACTGAATCTACTATCCCCATCTTCAGTTTGGAAGACATAGAAGAGGGTGTGGAAGGTGAGTCATAATCAGATAAATTAGGCCTTTTTCTTGATGAATAATACGTCTACATCTTTCTCATTTGTTGGGTTGTTTGCCATTACGAATTGCAGGGTATGATGATGAAAAATCATTGCTCATGTCCCAGAAGAGCTTGGAGAAAAGATTTGGTCAATCACCAGTGTTGATTGCAGCAACTCTAATGGAAGATGGTGGCGCTCCTCAATCAGCCAACCCTGCATCTTTGATGAAAGAAGCTATTCATGTGATCAGCTGTGGATATGAAGACAAGTCGGAATGGGGAAAAGAGGTACACTTAGTAAAGTAGGAATTTGTATTTACACTTGATGAGGCAAATAATTTAATTTTATTCTTGTCAACTAATTTGGATGAAAGATTTTGTCTCTATGATCTTTAAGTCATAAGAAGTATCTGCTTCGTGTAAGCAATCTTATACTGTACTTTTATTAGGCAGCTGTAGTGCCTACATCTAATATGAAATGAAATCTGCAGATCGGATGGATTTATGGTTCAGTTACAGAGGATATTTTGACTGGGTTTAAAATGCATGCTCGAGGCTGGATTTCAATCTACTGCATGCCTACCCGTCCCGCATTCAAAGGATCTGCACCAATCAATCTTTCAGATCGTTTGAATCAAGTTCTCCGATGGGCTCTTGGTTCTGTTGAAATTCTTCTGAGCAGGCATTGCCCAATATGGTATGGCTACAGTGGAAGGTTGAAGCCCTTGCAGAGGTTGGCATATATCAACACCATAGTTTATCCTATTACTTCCTTGCCATTGATTGCATACTGTACACTGCCAGCTGTCTGTCTTCTTACAAATAAGTTTATCATTCCTGAGGTTAGTTTGCCTATGCCAGTTCTACATTGTGACTGTCATTGGATTTGTGTATAAATTCAATTCTCTGTCTTGTTTGCAATTTTTATGGCTCACCATGTTGCTATGTCCCTCTGATGCGCAGATTAGCAACTTTGCAAGCCTTTGGTTTATTTCACTCTTTATATCCATTTTTGCAACTGGTATCTTAGAGTTGCGCTGGAGTACAGTTGGGATTGATGAATGGTGGAGAAATGAGCAGTTCTGGGTTATTGGAGGTGTATCAGCACACTTGTTTGCTGTCTTTCAGGGGTTGCTGAAAGTTCTTGCTGGAATTGACACAAACTTTACTGTTACATCTAAGTCTTCAGATGAAGATGGCGAGTTTTCCGAGTTGTATGTTTTCAAGTGGACTACTCTTCTAATTCCTCCAACTACACTGCTTGTTGTAAACCTTGTTGGTGTGGTAGCAGGTATTTCATATGCCATTAATAGCGGTTATCAATCGTGGGGTCCTTTATTTGGAAAATTGTTCTTTGCTTTCTGGGTGATTGTTCATCTTTACCCTTTCCTCAAGGGTTTATTGGGACGTCAAAATCGCACACCTACAATTGTCATTGTTTGGTCAATTCTTCTTGCATCCATTTTCTCATTGCTTTGGGTGAGGATAGATCCCTTCACATCAAATAATGTATCCTCATCTCAACAATGTGGTGTCAATTGCTGAAGATTCTATGGGTTTTATTCCATGTCAGTTGTCACTGATGTCGGGCAAACAGCAATTCATTTGAGGGCCTCAATGTCTCTGATGTTTTTGTATCATCTGTAGATAATAAGTATTGAGTTGAGGGACTTTAAGCTTTAGATTGGCAGCTCTTTCCAGCAAAGGTACCCAATCCTTTATTATTTGTATTTGAGTGCTATTTACTTGAGTTTTGATGTGCAGCTATTTCTCTGTTTAGCAAAGACAAATAAATCAAGATGCACCTGTGCCTATCCCAGACGTTGAATGCATGTCATGGATGGAGGACATAGAATATATGTAATTTGATATTCAGGACAACTATTGTTTTCACAATATTTATTTATTTATTTTAATGAGAATTCATGTCAGGGACATGGTCAATGACTTTAGTCTTTAGTAGAGTATCAAATTATTTTGCAAGATGATAACTGCATGCATGGTATAGGCAATCTCCGGCAGCTTTTGGTAGCTAACTCTTTCGATGGTGCTTAGGAAGAGAGTAAATGATAGGCCTTTTTTTTATTTTTTCTAAATTTCAAGCATTTCAAAGCTTCATAAAATATGGGTGCTGCTTTACAAACTTATATAATTTTTAGTAGTCAGGGTGTTGTTATACCTGAGTATGATCTAATGTGATTGATGGGTGATCCAATTCAAAGGATATGATTACAGTGCTCATTTAGTTTTCGCAGTCATCTGTGTTATCTGGCAAACATTGTACAATTTTTGTTGATGGGAAGGCCCACTCAAAATACATACTCAAATTGTTTGTTCTGATTTCAGCCTCAGTCCATTCAACTAATGGGCAAATACATGTGATCATTCTAAATGATGTTTGATGGATCACCACTACTGAAATAATAGTTGGAGAGAATAAACCCTTTTACCCATTTGTCTGACTAATAGCGCATCTAAATTATTAGACCCTACTTTAGCAGGGTAACTGTAATGATACAAATCAAGTTATTTTATTTTTCTCTTTTCCATCTCTATTATCTTATTCTTTGTATTTTTATATTAAAATTTAATTCATTTTGAAACTCCAAAATCAATACATATATTAGGCTGTTATGTTTCTACACAAGTATGATTATATATGAAAATTGTACCACCATAGTGACAACGAGCCCCCAAAAAGGTCAGCCACTAGTGTCACATAGGGATGAGCAATGTAATAGGCTCAAAAATAAAAAAATGTTATGGAGTTATATGAATATTTCAATTATAAATAGGTTGATGTATGTGTTATAGGAATACGACCATTGCGAACAATTTCTCTAACATATTTTATAAATGCTCTACAATTGGCTCTTGCATGACCATGCATGGGATAATAAAAATAGAAGAATAAATCCGTGTAATCACCTTTTTAGTTTTTAAATTTTTTAGGGGTGGAAGGATGATTAAATGGCCTTTTTAATTTTAAGAGTTTTAACAAGATTTTATCTCCCCTAGATAAAGGACGGGGATTGGGTAAAAGTCCTCTCACGGGAGAGGATGGCTAGGTTTTGATGAAGGGATTGGTAGGGACGGAGAAGGAAATCCTTTGCTTTCTCTATTAAATTGAGAAATGGGTTATATAGGGATCTTAATTCCTTGTTCCATATGTCTAAGACCTTGTCTACTCTATCCTTGTCTAGAAAGCATGTCAAATCCAAATTTGTAGTTTGTATGCAATTTTAATGGTGGGATGACTTTCATTATGTGGGGTTCATTAAAATTGGTTCTGAAAGCATCTTTTGATGTAGGATGGATAGATGAATAAGGATTGATCATCGTAGGAGGAAACACATCTTTATTAACATCATTCATGTCCATTTGGGAGGTAAGAGTGTTCTTTTGCATTGAGTTGTTTAGATGAGAGGAAGTGCCCTCATGTTTCAATGCTTAATTTCTACTTAATACTTAATGTAATATTAGGTGACATCACCTATTGAGTTACATTTTGCAAAATTTTGATTTTGATTTTTTAAATCAAATTTATTTTGCATAAGTTTTTGAGATTTTTTATTCAATTAATAAATCCTACAAAGTTTGATTAGTGTTTCACTTTCACATTTTATATCCTTATTAAAAATTTAATTCATTATAGAACTCTAATGATAAATTTTTCTTTATATTAAATTTTGAATACTCTTTATGATTGTTTATACAACCTTCACTTTGTACTCTGCATGAAAAGACCCTACGACTTTTGCAGATGTCCAAGGGTTGACATCCTCATGTCTATTGTGACCAAGTGGAAAAGATAGGGCAAAACCATTCCTTTTTAAAAGAACATAGGCTATATGATTGTGTGGACTTAAATACAAAAGAAATTACAATTTTGTCTTATTTTCAGTTATTTTATATATTTGTTTTAATTTATTGTGAAACAACCAATGATATTCTATCATATATCAAACTTTGAGTATTTATTATGCTATCTATTGAAGCACGTTTCTAACTTTGATATGAAAAGACACCCACAACTTTTGTTTAGGTCCAAGGACTCACACTATAATGTCTATTGTGATGAAGTGGAAAAGCTAGGGCAACACAATTCTTTCTTTGTAAAGAACATAGGTTTTTAAAGGACACCTTATGGGCTAAAATACAAAGAAACAACAAATTTTGCCTTATTTTCAGCTATTTTATATTAAATTTTGATTTATTGTGAAACAACCAGCGATATTCATTTATGTTAAACTCTAAATATTTGGTATGTTGCCTTTTAGTCTTCATTTATTATTACTTATTTTGAAGTGTGTTTTTCATTTTGATTTGATAAGATTGGGACAACTTTTATGTGTGTTTAAGGGTTGCCATTACAATGTCTACTATGTCTAATTAGGAAAGAAGGGACAATACCAACTCTTTTAAAAAGGAGATAATTTTTTTAATGTAATAATCAATAGGTTTTAAAGGCATTTTTGGAGTGTACCATGTCCGCATTGCATAGGGATGATGAATGAATGTGAAATTGTAAAAGTGAAGAGATAAAGTTGATTGGTTTTGGAGGTGAATGGTTGCAATTTTTAAGTGCCACTCTCATTAATTCCATGTTGCCATTTATGTTCATAAATCTTAATTTCCAATAGCATACGAAAGGTTAGTCCAAGTATCCACAATATATTTTTGGTATGATCCTTTGTTCAATTGAAGGTGATGTTTACCAGCCTTGAATGTTTTCTAGCTTGAGTTGCTCTTGAAAATGATGCTTTTAAGTTCATCTTAATGAAACTTTTCTCATTAATTTTGAACAAGTGGAGATGTAATGACATGTGCAATTTGAAAACATTAGTCACACAAATAGAATACCACAATTCAAATATATTCTTTGAAATCTTTCATGGATGAAGACTATTAGTTTTATGACAAAACAAAAAAGCACACATCCTCATCTAAAATATAAGCAACAATTTTCATATATTGACCAATGTGTACATGAGATGTGGTGTATACAATGTTTCAACCATTAGAACATTCACTAAGTTTTCTTAAACACCTTGACAAAAATAATATTAGTAAGTCTTTAAAATATGTATCAAAATTAGACTTGTTTTGGACATATCTTTATTTATATTAGAAAATGTATTTTTATTATTATCAAGTTTAGCAACAAAACAAGGGTGTTGACCCTTACAGAGCCACAACTTAAGGGCATCAAGAGATCAACAACACATTAACAAAAGTGTTGACTATTACAAGTCAAAGCCATATACGACACACTATCAACAGAGTAAGCAGTCCTCAAAAAACTGCTTGGAAAACAAGAGGCCACAACTAGCCACTACTTCAACATAGCATGTTGATATGTTGACGTATTCAATACCGACCTTAATACTTTTATTGTGTAAATCCCTATCTAGAGTAGTACCTTTGTAACTCATAAATATAATAATATTAATTTTGAAGGTAATCTATAAGAAAGAAAGTTCTAATAATCCTTAACCACTTACCAAACTTATTTGGTTAATGATTTCCATCATATGGCAACACTTTTGATTAAAGGGGGCGTTAGTGTAAATAGTGCCATTATATACCTAGTTAGATAATCTTTTTTCTAGGATTTACGTATTCACACATGCCTCAAGTTTACTTGGGTTTTTTTCATGCTTTTGTCTCACTCCATATGGTTGAGACATGTGTCCTCACTTTGTGAGACAATTACATTTATGTCTGACACTTGCTCACACACTTGTAAAGTGAGCTTGCAAGCGTTCCATCTTAGGAGCGCTTGTCATAGTTTGCATCCTACCTTCCTATCTCATCTACCTTCCCCATATATTAAATGCAAGGTTCCTTATTGTATTTACACACTTCATTTTATATCTGATAGCCATGCTCATGTGCACTATTTTATTTTACTAGTGGAAGATTAATTTATGCTTGCAGATTTTGGTTTCTCCAACAAGGTATTAGAGCCATGATTGTGTGTTTCTTCATGCATCAATGTGATCCCAACTCATAGCCCTATCAAAAGAGTAAATTTGGATATCTTTCATATTTTTTTTGGCAATTTTGACAGTTATACAAGAATAAAACATTATAGAAAAGGAAATTATTTTTACTAGAGGGCCTATTTTCCCTCTACCCATCTACTGATTGATAAAAAAATGAGCTTATCCTTTGATTATTTGTCTTTTTTTATTTATTGAAAAATTGGTTATTTTTACTAGTTGGTGTGGTATTTTTGTTTCTTATCAGCTTGTTTGTAGATATTTTTGTGGAAAATTCAACATATTTGCAGGCCTTGGATGTGTGCATGTGCTGAAGGCACACCTCTCATTTGTTTTTGCTTACACACATTGGTTTGTAGATCTATTGACCTGCTCAAGGCCATTTCAAGCTGATTGACCACATATTCACATGAACATCTTGTACCCACATGACCAAAGAGGGCGTTCACGATGTTTTCTTCATAGATTTCCTAGTGTTTTTTTTCTAGCACCAAACTGTTTTCGCTATTACATGTTTTTCATAGAAAATTACTTTCCATGCCAACATATATTATGCGTTTTGTAGTTGTAGACACCTAAAAATGGTCATCGACCCTAGCTCCCATTTTCAATCGTCTTTTGTGTCATTAGTAAATTTTAGCTATTTTTGATCAATTTTGAGTGATTTTAATTATTTTTCATTTATCCTTTATTATTATCGTCTTCTCATTTGTTTTGATTAATTTGTCATTTTATCTTAAGTTTAATTAAATAATTCTCACAATTATTTTATTAATGTCCTAATGTTTTTTTTGATAGATAAGAGGTTGTGGCCAAATAATTTTTATTAATAAATAACCTATTTATAGGTTGACTCACTAGGGACACTGGTAGGAATGAGTCGACCAGGGAAAACCTCTAGTCTTTCCCCAAAAAACAAAAAATTGAAATTCTTATAGACTCCCCATATATGTGTCATGGGGTATTGAGGTAGGAATATACTTCCTCTTTTACAATGTCATGCAACCAATTTGTAGATTATAATAAACATCTTACGTTCATCCCATATGCGACTATGACCTATATAGAAGAGGAAATTTATCAACTCTTTTACATTCTTATATTAAGGTATTTTACAATAATTTACTCCCCCTTTGTTTACTTAAGGGTTACAATGATTGAATGTTTCCATGCAACATAATATTTTCACTTTGAGTGCTTCTTTATCTGCCTTTGTATCCAACCTTTTTACTACAAACTCACATAATTCTTTATAGTGCCAGCCTGTCAGTAGGTAAACCTGTTCCTACAATGGACACAAGCCAAAACTGCTACCAACTTGTCACCTTGTTAGCACACATCACATACCTATCCAAAAAAGATTATGGAAATGATAGTTAACTATTGTGACATGTACTTGCAAACTGAAAACCAATATTACCTTTGCCCATACCAATTCTAAAGCATCAAGTACAACTAGTCAACTGTAATTTTTCATAACAGGCTTATCCCATTTTAGGTATCATGTTGTAGAAGTCAGTCCAAGAAAGAACACAAGCTAAAATCTTCCATTTTGATATTTTTCAGGAAATTCAACCATACTTTTTTTTGATTGGTAATCGCTTTTGATTGGAGCTTTGAACTAGTGAGGACACATATGGGGGTCCTCATCCCCGAAGTTACATTATTAGTAGTACTATGGCGTGAACGCCTTACCAATTTTTGTCTCGTGCTGTGACCTCAAGCTGATGTCTCTCCTTATCTCTCCACACCTTATATCTCCCAATCCTCTAACAACACCACTCCTTATGCCTCCCTAGATAAGCACCTTATACCTCCCACTAAGCGCACACACACATCCCCCCGCTAAGCTGGCAGGTCAATTCCTCCAACAACAACGACCTCTCCTTATATCTCCCTGGCCAACCCTTATCTCTCCAACTGTCGGGATCCTCTAACTACCAACCAGATGTTGGAACTGCGGTGACATTGTCTTAGCATCCTTCTACCTCCCGTCGATCAATCTCGCTAGGCTGGCAGTGCACGGCAACGGCCCACCACCAATTAGCATGGCAACATCGACCAGTGGGATTCGAACAACAAACCTCCCTTACAATAGGGCTCATGACAACTGCAACGCTATGGGGTGATCCCCAAATACAACCATACTTATGACTCTTACCATATGTTGAATGAAAATAAGCTTACTTGCTTCTAACCACCTTCCAGTTGTAGACTAAGTGCTAAATCTATTTGCTCAAATTGAATGATACATTAGTACATACTAACTAAGCATGGATAGTGTCATTTAAGAATATAACCCTTGAATTAGCTGACTTGGAAAAACTATTGCAAATGTTACCTTGGTGTTGTTATACATATCCATCATTCAAGCAATATTTATACTCGCTTATCCCACATACAATTTTTGCTAACACAATCCTAACATATCCAGCTAACCAACAACTCATGATATACACCTCTACAAATAAATCGTAAACAATGATAAATGAAGATCCATGAAGAAACACAGAACATCAACAATAATCTTATAGAATGAAGGAATTCATTTAAACCTCATCCATACACCTTAATATAGTACCTAATAAATCACATTCAATTCACCATAAGTATTCCAAAAAACTACTTGAATAACTGTTGGCAAGTATAGCTGAGATCAAATAGTATAATATGATTGCTCAGAACATAACCTCTGCCAACAAAGGAAACCAAAATACAAATAACCATGCCTAGATACATTAAAAGACCCTACTAAGATCAACCTAGTCAAAGGGAAAGACAAACTACAAGACAACCACAAAGAAACCAAAAGAAAAAAACTTATATATATATATATATATATATATATATATATATATATATATATATATATGACCAGACAAAGACACCATAAATAGTAGAAGAAATAATAAGACAAAAGGAACATAACCAAAAGAAAGCATATAGATATAACATCATTAGATCAAACACACATAAGTAGTATCACACAAGTCTAAAGATAGTCTATCAAATAAAGTTCATCTATCTGTAGTTCATAAATAGAAATACACAAAGAAAGATGATGTTAGTATTATCAGGTCCAAGATTATTGAGAGGAGGGGGGGGGTGAATTAGTAATCTAAAAATTCTAATTTTTCATTAATAATTCAACCACTTGATTCAATAAACATTCATTGCATGAAAAACTAAATAATAAGTATAAGCATCCACTATCATGCAACACAATAACACCAAATTTTTTCTCGTGGAAACCCAACTGGGAAAAACTACACGTGGGGATGACACCCACTAAAATCTACACTCTTTTGAAGTACACTCAGTTAAGAACTTAGCCTTGTTAAAATCTTACAATAATGCCTGGTTAAGAGCAAGACCTTGTTAGGAGTCACCCGGTCAATGGATTTACCTCTAACCTTGTTAGGATCTTTACCCTATTAGGAGTAACATGATTAAAGGATTTAAAACCCTAATTAAAGAGTCACCTAGTTAAAGAATTTACAATTTAGACGTGTAAGGATCTACCCGGTTAAGGGATTTAGCTGGATAAAGCTATTAGGAATCAACCAGTAAATGATCTGAGAAAATAACACTTCTCCTTTGCTAATACAGATCCAGTTCAAGCTCTATCTCTGCTACACATGCAAACTCTTCAAACCCTATGATCGCACCTCTGCAATCATGATCTATCTCCTCCACACACTTGCACATTTCATCAATTTACATATTTATACAATACAAGTTCATTAGGGCAATTAACTGCCTTACAAAATATTTTACAATCTTTCCTGCTCAATGAGAAATCCCTAAAACATGTTACAAATCTATAATAATTTCTAAAAAACTCAAGTTGGCATACTAATTCATCACACATCGATTTGACAAAGAAAAGTCAAACCGTAATACTCTTTCCAATTTTCTTGCACAACCTCCAAGAAATTCAATCATAAATGATCATAAACATGCCAACTCATCAATCCTCGTCGATCTTCATCATCACCACGATCCCTGGAACACGTAATCACTCATTGCAACATGGTGCATTCTCACCGGCCAATGATATGACTGACTATTTTAAAAAACCTTTAACTCTTTGTTGAACAACCTTCTATCACTTGAAAATTTGTCTTCCGATCCCCAAAACATGATGCGATCGCAACCAGAACCTCATAACATAGTCCATATTAACATACCATGACCACAACACCTGATTCCAAACATAGTTGACATAATAATCAAATCAATCTCCCTGTGCTACATCTTGTTCTTCCTGTTAAGCTGTCAACCTTCAATCAATCATAGCTCACTCAATACATAAGGTAAATTTGTGCGGTCATAGATATATCATCTAGAGACATCCCTTAAGTTTCTATTATGATCACACACTCCAATTATTTCTACAACTCTGGATAACATGTACACAGTCAACCAACAAACACTAAGTTGATATTAATGACAACATCCTAACTGAACAATCTATAACCAATTCAACACCATGACATATTCAACTTCACTCTGCATTAGTTATGCAAAGAGACGATTCTAGAAATCTTTGGAAACATGGCACTTTAATGTCCTAATGTTTGTGCATAGTGAATTGACCATTTAATTAATGTCCCTATGTCCTAATGTCCCCTTTTTGCATAAATAAATTTTATTTATTTATGCTTTATTATCTTTTATTTCACCCTCAATTTTAAATAGATTTTATTGTCTTATTTTATTTTAAATATTTTATTATGGCCCTTGGGATTTTTTGGAGGGAAATTAGAAAATTTCTTTTATTATTGAGCTTTTTTTATTAACCCTTATCTAGATTCTTTTCCCTCTTGGCTATTCATTTCTTCTCGGTGACTGTTCAGTTATTGAGTCATTTTTCTATTTAATGGGCCTTCTTCCTCATTTTCTTGGCTAACCACGATTTGAGTATCCTCAGTTTTATATTACGTTTTTATACTTTCTTTTCAAATACTTATTGGTGCACTCATCATAGAGAGCAACATTAAATTAGGAGGAGAGATAAAAACAATGAAGCCCTATTGAGTTTGCATAATTTGAATTTCTATGTTTTCATGTTATTTCGTTGTTTTATGCAAATCTAATTTTAAATACTTCATTGAGGATTGAGATAATTTGAATACAATTTTATGCTTTTCGTGGTTGGGATTTTTGTATTCCCACACTAACAATTTTCCCTATCTACATTTGGTGAACTTGGCGTGAAAGACATAGTTTTGAAACTACTAATGGCATTTGGTGCAGAACATTTGTCAAAAATTTAAATTTTAAAACCAATTGTCTGTTTAGTTTAGCAAACACTTCATTTTGGTGCTTAAAGTTTGAGGTGTTTGGTGCTTTGGCACGTTTTTGTTTAGGATAGAACCCAAGATAAAACAAATGTATATTGTCCCCTCGCCTTCGGAGATCTTGGGAGCAAGATAAATTTGTTTTATCTTCTATAGAGGCTTGCCTTGGTGGGAAAATAGGTACTCACCCCAAGGGAATGACCTCAAGCGGTGCTTTTAGTTTGGTTTGCTATATAAATGAAAGATAAGGCAAAAGCCAAGTCTAACCGGTATTAGCACTTACCGTACAATGCCATTTTCAAAGGGGCGTACCTTGCATATATTAGACCCCTAGTAGGATTGTTTAGGGAATTAAGTGGCTCGATGGATGCTTATAACATGCTGGTTCCCCTGATTTTACTAGAAACCTATTATGTTAGTGGCCAAAATCCTTCTATTTTCTAGTGCAGGAGGTTGGACCTCTGAAGCCATCCCACATTCTCACAGTTCAAAGTTGAGATAGAAAATTCCTTTGGGGATTCAAATTTTGGTGTTTCTGAGAAGTGAGCATCATTTAAGGGGGAGTCACTACCACCAAATTTATTAGCTATCCGCTCTGAATAAGTACAATTCGAAGTTATCCACAGTGGGATCCAACAGATATTGTCATATCCTAACCATGGGTTGTGCTTGTATTGGAGATTTCCTAAATGACCAACTTGTTTTGTGTGTGAGTTAAAAACATCTTCCTAACCAACCATCACTTTTACAAACCTTCAAACATTTGCACAAATACATTTATCAAACCTTGATAAAAAACATTGACCAACCTGTCAAACACAGGAAACTCAAAACCTTGCAGCTTTGTTTCAACCCTCCACACATTGGTATTACTTAAATTGCCTCACTTTCATCTTTCATCCTAGGTCATCCATTTGGTCCTTGCGTTAGTCGACCCTTTCATACCCTCTTTTCTCATTCATTTCTCTTATGACCTTAGGTTTCACTTAGAACCTTGTCCTTATTACCATTTTTATCATTATCATTTTGAACTTATTATATCCCTAGGTCATCCTTCATTTGGTCCTTACCCTTAGCTTGGATTTATACCCTTCATTTTTTCCTTATCATTAGGTTACACCTAGATCCTTGTCCTCCACATTCTCATAACCTTGTCCTCATCATATTGTCTTTTTCCTTCATCTTGTTAGACCACTTTTAGATTCCCATCCCATTTCATTGGTCACATTTAACTTGGATTATCATTTTTGAGTGTTATAAGGTACCTCTTATCTCCCTTATGTTTAATTTATCTTCAACCCATTTGTAATCATATTAGGAATTTCCCTTAGGTCCCTACCCATGGTTGAAACAAGGTCCCAACCTTCTAGGAGATGAGTAAATACCTCACGAGCATCTATGGACAATTTCAACTCAAAACCATTTCAATTTGATCCCAAACAATGATCTTATTTTTATGCTAATAGAGGGACACCTGCAAATTCACCCCCATAATTTCATGATTTTATTTGGAGCTCCACAATGATCCAACTTTGGAAATGTTCCCCAATTCCATAGACATAGCTCCTCATTTACATTTGGCTTTGAGAAATGGATCAAGTATCATGAATAAAAAAGATCATCCTCACATGTTGAATTAAGTTTCCATCCAGGTTATAATTATTTCCAACTCGAATCACCTTGGAATTCTCAAAAAGAGTCCCATATTCAATATCAACCATCCTTAGATTGAAAGTCCTCACAAGATGGCCATGACCTTTTAACAAAATTTTCTCAAGAAGAAATTGATAAAGCTTGCAAAGCATTGGTTCTTAGTGACCCTATTGCATATGCCCTTCACCCTTAACACAAAATAGAATCACTTTTTGAGCTTAAATCTAGGTGGAATAAGGCTAAATTATACCTTGGAAACCAAGCAAAACGATTTGAAAAGAAAAAATTACAAACCCAAACTCTCAAAGATTTGCCTCAAAAAGTGGGTCATACACAAGAATCTATCTTTGAGAATGATCAAAATCATTTACCCGTATCTAGAAATGACTCATTCCATAGCAATAACACTAATGGTCCATCCATATCCCATCAAGGAAATTTTCGTTAAGTAGGTTCCATATCTCTCACCATTCCTTCGACCCCTGCAATTTTAGAAGATAAATCTACACCATCTCTATCAAATGGAATATTAAATGATGAAATTTCCCAAGGGCTATCCACAATAAAAATTCAAAATAATCCATTCCTTGGTACAAACCCCTTTTACAATTTAGAAATTCTTGATCCAATGCCACCATACGCTCCATTCCAATGAAAACCCATCTCAGAGAGTCCCATCCAAACTCCTTTCACATGTCAAGATATTGAATCCTTCCCCAAATCTCCTAGGCATATTCCAATTCATACCCCATGTCAAGAGGATGATATAAATCATGAAAAAATGAGTCCTGGAACTAATCAAGATCAAGATACCAAGAATGACCAATCCAATATAATTGTTGACTAAGATCCCATCTTCCTAGAATCTAATGATGATCCTACCATCCATGTCCATCCTATCAATCAGGATTCCCATTTTTCCCAAGAACAAAGTGTCCTTCCAAGCCTTGTAAACTTTCCACTTTCTGATAAAGATCATGACACCCCTTATATTCTTCCCAATGATTCCATCCAAAGTCAAGAGCATAATAATCTTAATACGGAGATTGATGATCCATTTTCAAGTCAAGATCAAAGTATTCCTTCATTGTCATGTTCGTTACAAGATCCTAGCATCCCTTCAGATCCTCCTCAAGATCCTTCCATCCCTTCATTTCCATGTCCTATTCCTTCATGTCCACCACAAGACCCTATTTTGCTAAGTGATACCAACATTCCTATTATTGCACCTCACAAAGAATATGTCATATCTCTTGATCCTCCTCATAATTATAATATTTTTGTGCAAGATATTCATGAAACCATAACATATCAAAATGGTTCCTCCACTTACACTTGGTATGGTTTACTTCACAATCCTATCATGTCCTCCATGTCATATATACCTCAGAATGGACTCACATATTTTTTTCAAAGCAACAAATATCCCATTGGTAGTTTTCAAAGCATGTATTATCAAGGCAAAGGGCCATGCCTCCATGAGGAAGGCATATTAGAACCCCTCTATATCAAAGAAAATCCTAATGGTCATGGAATTAGTTACATACCCCATTCTCAAGATGTTGGTATCCATACAATATCCAAATTTAAACGTACCCCCCTTGAACGCTTCCATCCATCTTAGGTCCATTTATCCCTCCACCCATTACCTCACAATCCTTTTATCTTTTCATGGGTCAAGATAAAAAAAGTCACATGTCTTTGAGGACCTCAAATCCATGAAAAAGACCTCTACATCACTCCCATCCATCCAATATCCCTTCATATCATTTCTATCCATCCATGAATCCCATTCATTCTCCAAACAATTTGGATACCAAGTATAAAGTCTCTAAGTCCATGTGTAGTCAAGGATCAACATGTCCCATCTAATTGAAATGTAAAAATAAAACAAAGTGTGATCCAAAAAGAAAAAGAAAAATCCAAAAATCCACTAAGGCCCACTAAGAAAAAGAAAGAAAAATCAAAACTCATATGGGTTCCCAAATTCCCTATACAAAGCAATGCATTCTATGGAACCACAAAAGAATGAAAATTAAAAAATCATGAGGATTTACAACCAAATCCTTGAAGCAAATATTCCCAAAGAAAAATCCAAACTTGCATCCAAAATTTCTATCCCTTCATTTGCACATCTTCCATTTTCCAAATCCATTTTGGGTCCTTATGTCTGAAAATCCATGTCCGTTCCTCCAAATTTCAAATTTAATTTTCCTCCATCACTCCACCACCCCTCAAGGTGTGTGCCAATTCTATTCTTTTCCACATTCCCATCCACTCATAATGATCTCTTCTTACACCATCTTCATTATCCAACACCTAATTTCCAACCTTTCATCCATCCTATCCAATATTCTTCCTCCCAATCATCCATTTCATTACCCTACCAACTTCTTTGAGCATACAATTCTTATCCATGGTCCATTATTTCATACCATTCAAGAGTTTCATTCAAAGAATAAGATGCTTGAGTCATTTTTCCATTCCTTTCATGCATCAATTGTCTTCCAAAAAAATAAAAAGAAAGAGGCAAAAAATAGAAAAAAAATGAAAAGAAACAAAATCGTCCAATAGTGAAAACCTGGCAAAGAGGCGCTTTGGGAAAGTACCATGATGAAAACATGGAAAATGAGAATAATGTGTAATATATGAACATATTGTGTTTCATACATGGGGCATGGTTTCATTCATGTTATCTTATCACATCATACCCCCCATCATATCATACTTGGGGGTAGGTTTTATTCATGTTATACTATTATATCCTATCCATCACGTCCTCCATTATCCCTCATCCCTCGTATCCATCATCTCTCTTTGCATCTTTGTCCCATTTTCGCTCGTTGATCTTAAAAAGGTTGGGGATATTCATGAGTATCATGTATTTATCTGATTCACATTGCACATATCCCTTTTAGTTCTTATCGTTAATCATATTCTCTTTCTTTTTAGTCCTTATTTGATCCTTCAGTCCATATCACTTATCCATCATTTTGATCTTTCTTATCCCTTCATGTCATATCCTTTTCCTATCCTTATTCTATCCAAACCCATCCCTTGATCTTGGTATAAAATAAGGAAATAAAATTAAAAAATATGTTTTAAAAAACCTCTTAACATGCTTGTTCCTTGATGACATTAATTTGCCATTAGTATGCAAACAACACTTTCGAAAAGCATACACCAAAAGAAAGGACAAAGAACAAATTAAAAATTAGATATAAAGAGATCACTGAAAGTAACTAAGTACAAAGAGAACCAACAACACAACCTTGTGGGTACATCGAAATTGCAAAGAAGAATGATAAAGAGGAACCCGACGTGCATGATATATTACAAACTGAAGAGACAGTTAAAGAGAAAACTAAGAGAACAAAACTGAAAGACAGTCAACTGATTTCAGAGCATAACCAACCGAGAGAAACTGAGAATCAGTTGCAGCTCACAAAAAGTGGATCTGACTTCCACGTCAAATAAAGCAGTCTTATTCTATTTATAGAACCTTGATTTGTTTTTTAAATCCATTTCTTTAGGGACAATAAACATGAATGTAAGTGCTTTAATATGTCTAACTAATTTAAAACACATAGACTAGGAGATCTAGGTAAAAAGTTGTAAACCTGATCTTAGAGTTAACATTGTTTTTTGTGAAACTTGATGATGTCAATCCATCTTATAAATAGATGATGCAATCATTCATTAAAAAAAAGGATGTGAATATAGAAGAGAGGATGAATGAAGCCTACGAGCACATCTATGGATCAGATTGAAAATATCAAGAACTAGAACAACAAAAGGTGAATTTGGTTAGCAAGAACCAAGAACAGAGGCTACCAAGAATTAGAGGTATTACTCAATCACATTAGGTGATAATATTATTCATGTAAAATTAAATGGATCTGTATCAACAATAGGAGATTGCATTTACCAGGTCAAATTATAATTTTCTATCATTCTAACAAGTGGAGCAAAGTGTAAAAATCCTTTCAAGGAAGGTGGATTTAATAGTCCAACTATAAATCTCTTAACCGAGTGCACACTAAACAGTGTTGCTAAAGCTCTTAACCGAGTAGAATTTAACAGGTCTCCACAGATACTCTTAACCAGGTAGATCATCAGAAGTGATCAAATTGTAAGCCTTAACCGGCCCCTTCCAATCTGTAGATAGTGAAGATTTTGTGGGTGCCATCCCCACTGCAGTTTTTACTTCCTAAGAGGAGTTTTCTACGATATCATATCATGTGTTATGTGTCAATTAATTTCATGAATGTTTCTATGAATGTTCACATGTATGTTAAGTTAATAAATTGATATAACTCACATCAAGATAGTATAGATCAGATGAATGGATATACAATTGATTATAAAAGGTTTATTGATTAAAGGATACAAAAGTTTTAGAGGTACTGATTCACCCCTCCCCTCTCAGTACACACTTCCCATTAATTCCAACAATTGGTATTAGAGCTAAGTCTCTTCTTTGGAAAAGCTTAAAGGCTTAAGAGAAAATATCATATAATGGAGAAGTACATACTCAACAAGAATATTGAAAATAAGAAGCTAGAAATTCAGATGTTCTATGAACAGTATAAAGAAGCTAGAATCAACATGAGACAAATGTTAGATGAAAGAAATATTATGACATCTCGCTGTAATGAGACAAATTATCATGAGGAAGAGATACCAGATTTCTTTGAGTCTTCAGGATCAACTACAAGCAAAGCATCAGATACATAAGAAAAAAGCATCACAAGCCTAACTGAAATCAATCAACATCTAGCTGGACAAGTTAAATCTCTGCAAATTGGTCAAGAGACACAGATGGTAAGAATGATTGATGTCATGAACAATAATAGACAAGCTGAGCAAGAAAGAACACTAGCTATTGATGATAGAAGAAAGATTACAAAAAAGATACAAGAAAAAGAATCTGAAATACAAAGACTTACAGAGCATCACGATGAGATTACAAATCAGATTATTCTTATGAGTCAAGAGGCAAACATAATAAATGTTGAACTCATTTAAAGAATAGAAGCTATCGGTGAGCTAAGGGATGAGAATGAAAAGTTGAAACATGAAATAAGAATTCAACAGCAACATAATGAAATTATCAAGAAAGCTGAAGAAAGCAATAAAAGAATGGATGATTTTCTTGAAGGACAATGAAGAGTCAACAACAACACCGGTCTAGGTTTTACCGAGAATGGAGAACAATCAAATCAAACTGATCCAAAAAATGTCTATAAAAATACAAGACCAAGAAAGCTTACATGCAATCACTGTGGAAAGAAATGCCATACATCAAATGTATGCAGAGGCAAAATGAAAGGTATTCCTAAATCTACATCTTCATTCATAGGATTTTGTTATAAATGTAACAATAAATGACATAAAGCATATGAATGTAAGTCTGAGATAAAACAACCAAAGAAGGAAACCTACATGGACAAATACTGTCCTACTTGCAAAATGAATGGGCACACAACTCTTGAATGCTGGAAAAAGAAAAGGCAAACATGGAATCCTAAAGGTCAAGAAACTCCCTATCAACCAAAGAGAGTCGGTAACCAGTATGTATGGGATTACAACACTTGGACAAATTGTACAACATGTGGAAGATTTGGTCACATTGCTACAAATTGTATGAGACAGTGGACTAGAAAACCTAGAGGTTGGACTAGCCCCAAAATGGCATGCTTACACTGTCATAAAGTTGGTCATCTCAAGAAAGATTGCAGATACCAAATGACAGAAACCAACACATATCCCAATGAAAATACCATTGAAGACATCCAGATGGAAAGAGAAAAAACATGGAGAAAAGATTCAAACAATGATGAAGCTAGAATGAGCAATGAAAATGGTGACACCCCATCCAATGGATCCCGTGACATCACCACCCCCACCTAAGCAGAACAAGTAAGTATGGAACTGCATTACCCCAAGTTATCATTTTTACATTAGTTCCATATTATGTTGATAAAATACCAAATTAGCATAATTAAAGATGCATCATGGTACTACTAGTTAAAATCTGTGATAAAAATGCTATCGGGCATACATACTGAAATTCGTTGTTACACACTCAAAGTAGAGACTTCCTACACTTACCGAGAAGCATCAATTAAAAGCAAATTTTCTAGTGTAAACCGAGCCTCGTTGGTAACCGAGCAAAGTGAACAAGTGATTTGCAATACCAAAACCCGTCAGTAAAAGCAAAAGGTATAACGATCGCCCCAAAACGTTATGTGGTCACTGAAGGAAAGTTGAAGTCTTAACCGATGAACTCTGTCTTCACACATCGAGGATTTGGTAAGCATTAATGACACACCTTTTAGGGCAAATGACTATAAAAAGGCAACTGGTCAGTCTCATTGTTCACCATGAATAGAGCAGAGTGACAAGAGCGATTTTTGACCAGAAAGTGACAGGATCATAGAGCGACCACAACTCGACCACCAACACTCCACATAGATTAGAAATCATTACAGGTGTATATAGTAAGTTCTACGACCACCGACAACTCTATTTTACGCATTTCACAAAAAGCCCTAAATCTAAAAAATGGTCACAGCTTCAAGAACTATGAAATTGAAGAACACCAAGAAGGATGAGTTCAAACTCATCAAGAATTCAAAATGTGAGGAACCAAACTACAAGATTCACCCTGAGGTTGCCTCACAACCCAATGATGCTAGAGCATTCTCGCGAATACCAACTAGGTTTTTTCTCGTTGAGGACGTTCGAGCATTTATACACTGCAAGATTGCAGAAATGGGTGATTTAGAGGTTGAACAAGCTTATAAGAAGCTACACAATAAAGATGGAACTTTGAAGATGAGCATAAACATATGGAAGTGAAAGGGTTCACCAATGCCCTAATGTTCCTGAAGGTTTTCAAAATTGAGTGGATTCGGTTAGTACTGAGTCGAATGCACAATCATAAAATTTGGCTGGATGAATCGAAGATGATAACCCGAGATGTTATCATGTTGTAATCGGTTACCCTGCAACTGAGAAGGTAAAATATATGAAGCATCCACCAAAGGCCAAGACTGAAAAGATCACATGAGCCAAATGGGATGGCAGAGGATTGAAGGTTTCCACCATTACCGATGATGAGATGAAATTCGGTGCATGCGTTCTAGGCTACAAATTCTTTCAAGCCAGCAGTATGAACAACATAGCATCCGGTGTAGTAGATACAACTTACAAGATTGTGAAGAAGGGAACACAGTTGGAATTATTCAAACTTCTACTGAATCAGCTAGAAGAGAATCTAAAGACTATAAGGAATGCAAATTCGAACACATGTAAGTTTGGTTCACTCACAATGTGCATTTTCTTCTACTTTCAAGAAACATTCCCATCGGTAGGAGATGTGAAATGGGATAGAAAAAAACCAGTCACCATGCAGATCAGTGAACATATAGCCTCACTGGGAGATAATTTTGAGACAATCATGGATGAATACTTTACTGTATTCAAAGACCGAATGCAAAAGAGGGTAAGGATCCCCGAGCAAATCATTGAGAAGTATAAAGATGAATTATGTTTCATGGTTGATACAGATCATACTTATATCAAGCCTATTGTATTGAGGACAACATGGCTTCAACCATTAGAATATGAGATAAACATTGAAATTGCATCTAAAGCAATTGATGCCTTGTTAAATGAACCACTAGATAAGAAACAACCGAAGTTTGGAACATATGAGGAGGCCAAAACAAGAATAAAATTTGGCTTGGTTGTTAAGAAAATTGTCAGGAAAAAGGAAAAAATGGTAAAGAACCTCAAGAAGATACTGTCGGCAACAGAGGACGAAATTGAGTAGGAGGAAGAAACTGAAAAGGAGGAAGAAATCGAAGGACAGCTACCTATCGGTGAAGCTGAAGAAAAAAATGACTCTGAGGCCACATAGTTAGATTCACCACCTCCTCCACCAACTAAGAAGTCAAGGACCACAACTGCTTCTAGAATAAGAAGCCAAACATCTAAGGATTCAACTCCTTCACCTTTGAAGAAAGGAAAGGTCAGAACATACAAGAGGAAAGCAGCCATACCGAAGAGAGGGAAAAACAAAAGAGCAAGAAATCTCATCAGAACCTAAGAAGATATTGAAGACACCGAACAAGATGAAGTTGTAGAGGCAAAAAATGTCAAGGTTAAAGCTTCAGAAATAATTGATGACATTTGTAAATATATTACAAATTTAGGATCTATTACAGATTCTAAGAATAGAATATGGTTGAAACTAGATCTAGAAGATTAGAAAAAGTTGAAGACACCATGATAGAAAAAATGTACAAGTTCAAATATGTACTGATTCAGTTTGAAAGCAATAATGTACCAAGGGAACTCTTGGACAGACTATTGATGCAGAGGGATTGACAACTAGTGTTCTCCTTCTCTTCAATTGTTAGTTTTGTGTTCAAATCAACCATCCCATGGTTGTGCTTGATGTATCTTTTTCCTAATGGGATATCCAAGACCCCTCAACCCACTTATCCTCCAAGGTATAGTTGGATTCAAGAAAATTCCAATTTTACTAAGCCAACTAGTCCAACTAGTCACCCAAAAGCCTAGTTTCCCCCACTAGTCCTCCACCTAGTCTATCAAACTCTTCCTAGGATCTTCTCACACATTCAATGAGACTCCCCATACACTTCTTGACCCTTTCTTGGTCATTTTTCATCCATCCCAACACTAAAAGTTGTTCCAATTCTTTAATAGGTCTTTAACTCACTAGGAAGGCTAATTGTTCAATTCCTTGTAGCCCTATTTTTACTGATTTTGGCCTATTGCTTCCAAAATCCCTAGATGACCACACAAAAAAAACTTGAAAATATCCAAGACACCATCCACCCCCATCAAAATCCAAAATCTTGACCCCTGATGACACCCAAAACCCTACTTTCTCGTAGGCCCTAGATTATAGCCTATTAATTAGGCCTCTGGACCAGTGAACAATAATAATTGCAAAACTTATCTCCAATCAGTGATTCCCCTCCAACCACAAGTGAATAATTTTAGGAGACTTCCTTGTGCATCCTGAAATGCTACCAAGTCTTTCTCAAAAGGTCTTGGGTGTTCACACAAATTCGATCTTCTCCCTGTCTTGGCTCACCTGGTTCCACCAGTCAGCCATAGGGCTTCATTGTTGGCCTGTGAAATCCAATGAGACAACAAATAAAAGAACAAAAACCATATCTACTGACCCTAACCCTACTTTCCCCATGGTTTCAGACAAATCCACCAGAGGAAAACTAGGTTAGAGCCATTTCTATCTTGGCAACACTGTTTTGTCTCTGTCAGACCAGTGGCCTTCAAAATATTATAACTTTGAACCTACTAAAATTAAAAAAAAACTACTTAGTGCATATGAAATTTGAAAACAAACACTACATTAAAATGGAGCCCGATCACCTATGCCAATCCGTACAGAAGCAAAACTACACTGCAGATTACATAAAAGAAGGTGCAAACATCCGTACAAAGGTGTCAAAAATAAAAGTATCAATCCAAATTATCATTAACCCTTCCAAAAAATTTATTCCATGCTCATATACTGAGCATGGATGGTTACATTCAGTTCTAACCATCTTTTGTCAAATCTTGCAAAAGTTGCTCGAGCAACTTTTTGCAAATTGAAGTATTTTGACTTCCTATGTCCAATTGATGAGTGAGGTTGACTTCTAGGACCCTAGATAGGATATTTAGGGTCCTAATACATGCATCCAACCCATGTTACACTAAAATGACAACTTTTCCCAAATTGAGGCCAAAATGACCTAATGAGCACAATGAGCACTAAGGCTCTTACAATCATGAAGTTAGACTATCATGCTTCCATCCTTTTGGAACTTTATTCTAACACATCCACACACTTCCTAAACACCTTAAACAAAATCAAAACAAGAAATAGGGAGGTTCCCTGCACCAACTATACTCTAGATGGATATTTGCTTTGAAGAGTGAAAAGGAAATAAGAGAAAGATTACTTGTTACTCTCATGCCTTTTGAATCCAACAAAGAAGAAATTGATGAAATAATGGAGAAACAAAAAAAGGAGCTCTCACCGAAGTTGAGAGCCTACAAATTTATTGAAGGGAAGCTTATAGAGCTTGAGAAAGAAAGCCATAAGAAATGGTATAAAATTCTAAACATACCTACTGAGGAAGAAAGCCCTGAGAAAGACCTACAACAGAAAGATGTTGATAAGGCAACTCAAGAACAGATCTTAATAAAAGATACAAAAGATGATACATCTGTTGAGTTAGACAAGGAAGAAGAAGACACAAAAGGAAACAAAAATATGGATGTTGCAGATGAGTCATGTCCTGACACCACAAATGACAACATTGTGGATAACACTATCATTAACATTACCAATGATCCAATAGAGGAAGTAAATAAAGATGAAGATGTCAATATTACAAAGGATACAACCGATGAGAAGGACACAACAATTAATACTGCATAGGTGAACATACCAGGAAACATGCCAATATTGATACAAGATACCAATATTCTACAAGAAAAGGACAAGTCACCTGAAAATGATACTCCCAAGGATGCAGGGGAAGAGGAAAAGAAAGACAACACCGATGATCTAAAAGACACCGGAGGCACTCACACAGTAACCGATACTGATAAGGTTACAGGAGGAGATTCAAAATAGGCAGATGCAGACACAATAGAGAAGGATGGAGAAACAAAGAATGATGAAGATAAGGACATCGATGAAGGAGATAAACCTAAAGATGGCACTCCTAAGGAAACTGAAAAAGGTGCTACCGACAATGTGAAGGTTAATGTGGACACCTGACAAGCTGAAACTAATTCAAAGCAACAAAAAGAAGCACAACAGGTAACTTCATCAAGAACAATGGACAAGCATGATAAATTAGCGATGGTACTGCATTCAAGTGCTACACAAAAGAAGAAGAAGAAATCCAAGAAGAATAAGTTGGAGGTCACTTTGGATGAAAACATTGAGATACCAAAATGTGACCCAACCATACTTGATTTTGAAGCATTACAAGAATACGGTGAAATATGCCAAAGGAAGGCATTACATGAGAAGCTAAGGAAACAACACCGAGACTCAACGGTACTGGAAACAACTAGGGACATCTTGCACCAGATTGTACCCGATGTTGATATTGATCAGAATAAGCCAATTCTTGATCAATTAGCCACTCTCATTGAAGCAATTACCAATCAGAACATTGATGCAAAGAAGGCAATATAAGAGAGATCAGAGCATAAGTACCAGCAAAAGCTAATTGAGAACATCAGCCAAGAAGTGGTAGTCAACAAGGTAAAGCTTTTAGAATTCATTACTGAATTAGATCTAATTATAACTGAAGCTATTTAATTGATTCAACAACTGAGCACATTGGAAAATTTCACTAAAGAGAATAGTGACAACATAGCAAAGTTAGATACAGATCTAGCTAATAGTGCTAATAGATTAACCACTAATGGAGAAAATGCAATTAATTTGCATTATGAGGAGATCATTGAAATAAAGAGGTTAAGATAGGAACTGTGGGAAGTAGATACACACTTTAGGGAAGAAGTCACCGAGCTCCAAGCTCAACTTCTACCGAACCTTACACTGCTACAACAACACATAAGTTCAACACGACAACTGATAGCAACTCCTGAGATGTCTGTAGCAGACAACATCTATGATATGCACTCCAAGATCAAACTCAAGCACATGGATTTGGATAACTTAAAGGAACAATGGGAGAAAATGATGGAAGACATGAAGTCTTCACACTCCCACATTTTTGATAAACTATAAGGTATAGACCTTTTCCCTTAATATCAAAAAAGGGGGAAAATGATATGTATATGTATATTTATATGGGGAAATGATATATATTCAGATGGAAAATGATATGTATATTTATTTACAAAAGGAAAGATATTATATGTACAGATATACAGACATATACATAGGGGGAGTCATTAAATGACTAATGATTATATATGTTGTATATACTTAACATTTTGTTAGTATTTTGCACATATCAATTTTTGATACTAATGTCAAAGGAGGAGATTGATGAAATTAATTTTCCATTAGTATGAAAATAACACTTTCGGTAAGCATACACTGAAAGACAGGACAGAGAACAAACCAAAAATCAGATATAAAGAGATCACCAAAAGTGACTAAGTACAAAGAGAACAGACGACATAACCTTGTGTGTACACCAAAATTGATAAGCAGAAGGATAAAGAGGAACCCGAGAGAGGAACCTGACGTGCAGGATACAGTGCAAACTGAAGAGATAGTTAAAGAGAAAACTGAGAGAACAAAACCGAAAGACAATCAACTAATTTCAGAGCATAACTAACCGATAGAAATTGAGAATCAGTTGCAGCCCACAAAAAGTGGATCTGACTTCCACGTCAGATAAATAAGTCTTATTCTATTTATATAACCTTGATTTGTTTTTTAAATCCATTTATTTAGGGACAAGAAACATGAATTTAAGTGCTTTAATCAGTCTAATTGATTTAAAAGACATAGACTAGGAGATCTAGGTAAAACGTTGTAAGCCTGATCTTAGAGTTAACATTGTTTTTTGTGAAACTTGATGATGTCAATCCATCTTCTAAATAGATGACGCAATCATTCATTATAAAAAAAAAGGATGTGAATATAGAAGAGAGGATGAAAAATCCAAGAAATGGCGAATCATGTCTATAAAGAGACAAACCCAATTCATTACGAATTGAGTGGGGTGAAGAGAAAAGAGGGAAGATGCTAAAGAGATTCTTAAGGAGAAGAAAATCTTCATTCAGACCTGATAAAAAAGCTGAGGAAAGAGCTAGATTATGCAGACACCGATGAATAGTGAGACAACATCACAGAGTAGAACAATGTGGAGCAAAGGTATTGAATTGATTATATTGATTAGAGAGGTAATGCACTTACAATAGATCTAAAAATTTGCAATTCAAGTTGTATGTGTGAACAGATCATTTAATGTTTCAGTTTAACCATTGAAGCATCAAGTCTCTTAACAGAGCAGGACTTAAATTTTTTTTGTAATTGAGATACATCCCAAGGAGTATCAAAAAGTTTGATCATAGAAAGTAGCATTGGATATGCCCGATAACTGTTGACAGGCCAAGTGAGTGTTTGATCAAGGATGGTAGCATTAGGTGCCAGATACTAGGTGACAAAATATCTTTTAAATCCTCTAACAAGGTCACACCTAACAGTGTGTTTGAAACCTTTAAAAGGGTTGGCTCTTAACTGAGCTCACTTCAGAAGAGTAAAAATTTAGGGTACCGATCCCAATGGTTTTTCCCTTAACAAGGTTTCCACATTAAAAAATCTGTGTTATGTGTTTATGTTTCATTACTTTACTATTTTACATTTCACATATGCAATTCTGGATTGATCGGTATACTCTAGCTATTTACTGTGTTTCGGTAAATGAAATACTGCTTATCGGTAAACATACAGAAGAAGGCTTTACAAAGAATTCCAACAAGTAGGATATTGTTATAAGTATTTCAAGGCATTCATCTTGTAGGACTGAGTATAACCAGAGGCTTAAAAGCGGTAATAAGTTTTAAAGGGTTGATTTAAGGATTAATTTTTGAGGCCACTGATTCACCCCCCCTCTTAGTTATTACTAACAATTGGTATCAGAGCTTGTGTGCTTAGAAGGAAGGTTTCAAGACCTAAGCTAAAGATCACAAGATAAATAGACGAGATGTGCCCAAGTTGAACAAAGACAATTTTTCTTCATGGCAAAGTAGAATAAGACTCCACTTATCAGGTATTGGAAATGATGTTACTCAATATTTAGATACTGAATATGTGTTTCCCACAGGAGCACCCACTGCTGAACAAATGAGAGAGAAGCATGAGAATAACTACATGATGATAGAGATTGCTTCCTCACTCTCCGATGTTGAATTTGAAGATGTCAAAACTTGCAAGACTGCAAAGAAGATGTGGGACAAATTGATGCTTGTACATGGTGGTGGCAAGAATGTTTTGAGAGCCAAAGTAGAAATCCTTATAGGAAAGTTTGATGATCTCAAAATGAAAGAAGGAGAAAACATCACACAGTACAACAAAAGAATCAAAGAGGTAGTCAATGCTATCCGAGGAGTTGGAGGTGTACTAGAAGAAGATACAGTGGTAAGTAAAATTCTAAGAACCTTACTACCTACTTATGCTATTAGAGTATCTGCAATACAAGAAATGAGAGCAGTAGAAAATAGCAATGTTACCCTAGACAGTTTGATTGGAAGACTAATTTCATTTGAGATGAGAAATTTTGATAACAATGTCTTACCAAACATAGAGTTTGCATTTAAATCTTCTTTAAGAATAAGTAAATCAAGTCATAAACACACTATGAGAAAAGATAGTGATAGTGAAAGTGAAGAAGAAGATCTTGATGAAATTGAAGCACTTATGGCTAGAAGAATGCAAAGAGGCAAACGTAAATTACCACTTGTTTGTTTTAATTGTAAAGAGATTGGACACTTTGCTGCAAGATGTCCTAATAGAAGAAAAAATGACATAAGTAATGACAGGTCATTTGAAAAGAAGTATGACAGAGGTGATTACAGAAGCAACTGAAAATCAGAAAGAAGAGATACCCGAGACTACAAGGACAAAGGAAAGAAGGCCAATTACCTAGAAAAATGCAAAGATGATGATACTGACACCGAATCTGATGAAGACATCGAGATGGTGTTTGTGACAGTAAAAGATGATTCAGATGATGACGAAGAAAGGTATGTAAAAATTGCACTCATATCTAAAGTTGGTAAAAATGATGTCTGGATCATAGATAGTGGCTGCACTCACCACATGACCAGTGACAAGCAAAAGTTTGAGACTTTTGAATACTACAATGGTGGATCAATAAGAATGGGTGATGACACACCTTGTCTAGTTGAAGGTAGAGGAACTATAATGTTAAATAACCTGATAAAATGCAAAAATGATTATTGGGTGAAAGGATTGAATTATAATATATTGAGTGTTTCTTAGTTGAATAATTCAGGTCATAGAGTAGAATTTGAAAATAAGAAGGCAAAGATCTTCAATGAATCAGGAAATCTGATTGGTACCAGTGAGCAGACAAAAGGTAACTTATTCTATCTGAATGATACTGACACCAGTTGCTTAATGGCTAGAAATGAAGACATATGGTTATGGCACAAAATATTGTGTCATGTGAACTTTGAAAACATGATAAAGATAAGAAAAAAGAGAAATGTAAGAGGCTTACCGACGATGATCAAGCTTGACAATATCATGTGTAAGAATTGTCAAAAAGGTAAGATGACAAAGTCTAGTTTCAAAAGAAAAACCCATACATCTAATGCCATTCTAGAATTAGTCCATATTGATTTATGTGGACCCATGAGGAAAAAGAGTTATTATGGTGATAGATATTTTATTCTCTTTGTTTATGATTACTCTAGAATGATGACAACAATGTTTCTCAAAGATAAATATGAAGTATTCAAGATGTTTAAATGGTACAAGGCAATGGTTAAAAAAGAAAGTGGTAAATAATTGAAATTCTTAAGGCCAGATAGAGGAGGGGAATTTATTTCAGATGAATTCACTAACTTTTGTAATGAGCATGGAATCAAAAGACAGGTCTTTGTACCGAGAACACCACAACAAAATGGTATTGCTGAAAGAAGGAACGAATCCATAGTTGATTGTGCAAGGACACTGATGATAGAGAAAGGCATCACCCAAATCTTCTGGAGGGAAGCTGTTAGTACTTCTGTTTACACATTGAACATAGTACAATTGAAGAAAGACACCAAGAAGACACCTTATGAGCTATGGTATGGATACACACCAAATGTAAGTTACTTCAAAATTTTTGGTAGTTAATGTTATATCTTAAAGGATGATAGAAATGGAAAACTTGACTCCAAGTGTGATCAAGGAATATTTCTGGGGTATTACACCAAGAGCAAGGATTATAAATGTCTCAATAAAGCCTCTAACAAAATTGTTGAAAGTGCAAATGTAAAGATAGATGAATTTGTAGAGAAAAATGAAAAGGAAAGCACAAAAGAACCAGAGGACTACAATAGGTTTGTTTAC
>MU226861.1:1258736-1271373 GCA_018584345.1 Thuja plicata
TTTCCACATTAAAAATCCATGTGTTATGTGTTTATGTTTCATTACTTTACTATTTTACATTTCACATATGCAATTCTGGATTGATCGGTATACTCTAGCTATTTACTGTGTTTCGGTAAATGAAAGATGACTTATCGGTAAACATATAGAAGAAGGATTTACAAAGCATTCTGACAAGTAGGAAATTGTTATAAGTATTTCAAGGCATTCATCTTGTAGGACCGAGTATAACCAAAAGCTTAAAAGTGGTGATAAGTTTTAAAGGGTTGATTTAAGGATTAATTTTTGAGGCCACTGATTCACCCCCCATCTTAGTTATTACTAACAGAATTAATCCTATGAGCACATCTATGGATCAGATTGAAAGTTTTAAGAACCAGAACATCAAAAGGTGAATTTGGTTAGCAAGAACCAAGAACAAAGGCTACCGAGAATCAGAGGTATTACTCAATCACATTAGGTGATAATCTTATTCATGTAAACTTAAATAGATCTGTATCAGCAATAGGATATTGCATTTACCAGGTCAAATTGTAATTTTCTATCATTCTAAAAAGTGGATAAAAGTGTAAAAATCCTTTCAAAGAAGGTGGATTTAACAGTCCAACTATAAATCTCTTAACTGAGTGCACACTCAATAGTGTTGCTAAAACTCTTAACCAAGTAGACTTTAACAGGTCTCCATAGATACTCTTAACTAGGTAGATCTTCAGAAGTGATCAAATTGTAAGCCTTAACTGGCCCCTTCCAATATGAAGATAGTGAATATTTTGTGGGTGCCATCCCCACCGCAGTTTTTACTTCCTAACAAGAGTTTTCTGCGATATCATATCATGTGTTATGTGTCAATTACTTTCATGAATGTTTCTATGAATTTTCACATGTATGTTAAGTTAATAAATTGATATAACTCACATCAAGATAGTATAGATCAGATGAATGGATATACAATTGATTACAAAAGGTTAATTAATTAAAGGATACAAAATTTTTATAGGTACCGATTCACCCCTCCCCTCTCAATACATACTTCCCATTAATTCCAACAATTCCTGTGCATCACTTACCATTCAATATACCATGTCATTACCTAATTCATGTCCAATCTCTTGGAATTCAAAAAAACAAGTTCTCCCCTCGTCAGATAGTCCTGGGGACTCAAATAATCCCTAATTCCATTATAAAGTTGTCATCGTCCTTTATCCATTTTAATTCCATCAGTCCATTCATCCATTCATAATGTACCTAACTTGCTAGACACTGGGGCAACCAAATACATCTTTCTCGAGCATTATTGTTTTTCATAAACTTTAAAAAATCTTTAACAAATTAAATAAAGTCTTAAAAAATCCTAAGAATTATAAAAAGTCCTAAAAACAGAACAAACAAATTTGAAAAAACTCAAAACTCTTATAATAAAACTTTTAAAAGTACAAAGCATTAAAGTGTCAGTTTCCAACACAAATGTCATTGTCATTTTCATTTTTATTTTGTTTTCAATAAATTATTCCTTGCGATAAGGAAAACATTTCAGCAGACGTAGTCAGGAGTCATAGAATCCTGCACTTCACAAATCATGCATCAATAGAAAAACCAATCCAATCATGTTAACAATTAGTTCAATCAAACTCGTCACCATTATCCAATCTTTTATCATTTGTCTTATGTTGGATTTTTCCTTCGTGAAATCAGACATTGTCATTCTTTATCTTGTGTCTTATATAGGATGTGTCCTTCCTGATACAGGCACATTGATAATTTTCATCATCATTATTATTAAACTATCAACTTTGGAAAATAGACCTGATTGGTTTTTGTCTTGCTTGGTTTAGTAAGTCTTATCTTTCATTGATATTATTTTGGCAACACGTTCCTATGCTACTCAAGGATATCACTGAGTGATGAGAATGGTCAGGATGGTTCATGGTCTTTTATTTTCATTATCTTATCTGTCATTTATTTTATCGCTTGCCATGTTCCTATGCTACTCAAGGATACCAGTGAGTGGTCAGAGTGGCCAGGATAGTTCATGGTCTTTTATTTTCACTTTGTCTTCTATTTGTGGGATGTTCTCATTATATTATGGGGCATGTACCTTGACCCATGATGTATGTATTTCATGGTGGATTGGGGCATTCCTTTTCTGCATTATGTCTGATCTCATTCAAAAAGGATCAGAGGATTGCTCTGACTTCACATATGTAACGATGCGATGCATCCAATTTTCTATATAAAATTCTCTACAAATGAAAAACAAAGCACTAATAAAGAAAATCAAGGATTGATTTTCTTTTGTTTTTCCTTTTTGTTTTTTCTTGTGTCCTTTCAAGTTGGATTTATTTTTCCTCTTCACTCAATCTTGTTTTGGTTTTGCATTTTGGCATCTTTGTTGAAAAATTTGGCCTCTTCTTTTCAAGTTTGTCACCCATTTTTTTCGAGGGGCACCCTCATGGATTTTTGTGTTCGATTCATCCTTTTTATGTGATTTTTAAGATTTTTGTTGAAACAACACTCATAATTGCATTGTCTAAAAGAGGGGGAAAATGTAGAAACCTAAAAAATGGTCATCGCCCCTAGCTCCCATTTTCTGGCATCTTTTGTTTCATTGGTCAATTTTATCTATTTTTGATCAATTATGAGTGCTTTTTATTATTTTTTGTTTATCCTTTATTATTATCATCTTCTCATTTGTTTTGACTAGTTTGTCATTTTGTATTAAGTTTAGTTAAATAATTCTCTCAATTATTTTGTTAATGTCCTAATGTTTTTGCATATGAAATTTATCATTTAATTAATGTCCCTATGTCATAATGTCTCCTTTTTGCATAAACAAATTTTATTTATTTATGCTTTATTATCTTTTATTTCACCCTCAAATTTAAATGACTTTTTATTGTCTTATTTTATTATAAATATTTTATTATGACCCTTGGACTTTTATGGAGGGAAATTAGAAAAATTATTTTATTATTGAGCTTTTATTATTGACTCTTGGCTCTTCTTTTCCCTCTTGATAGTTCATTTCTTCTTGGCGATTGTTCAATTTTTGAGTCATTTTTCTATTTAGTTGGCCTTCTTCCTCATTATTTTTGGCTAACCATGATTCGAGTATCCTCATTTTTCTATTACATTTTTATACTTTATTTTCAAATAATTATTGGTGCACTCATCATAAAAAGAAACATTAAATTAGGAGGAGAAAGAAAAACAATGAAGCACTATTGAGTTTGCATAATTTGAATTTCTATGTTTCCATATTATTTTGTTGTTTCATGCAAATATGATTTTAAATGCTTCATTGAGGATTGTGATAATTTGAATACTATTTTATGATTTTCGTGGTTGGTCTTTTTGTATCCCCACACTAACAATTTTCCCTATCTACAGTAGGCTTCTCAATCAACATTCACACCATCTATTATGGTTTCAAGCGTTGTCTTGTAATGCCTTTCTACACAGATTGATTTCCTTTTTTATTTAGGCTCCTCTTGAATAACCCTTTTGATTCAGGCTTATTTCACATTTATTATTCACTTTTATATTTTGGTGATATTACTAGTTAACTTCTTTGGGAATATCAATTGTCATTTTCAAATGGTTAACCATTACCAGCTACGTGTTTGGATAAATTGTTAGCATTTTGTGTTGATTAGTGATAATTTACTCTTGTAAAAAGAGAGTAGTTTTTTTGTTCTCATTTTTTCATAACTTACAAAGAAAGGAGTCTTTTTTCACAGGGGATAGTCATTGAAAAGGTTTTTTAATCTCAATTCAAATGAGTACTTAGAAGGTTAGGTCTATCTAACCCAAGTGCAATTTTTTATCATCTAGTGGTGTTGTCTTAAATTAAGCCAATTTTTACAAGAATTTATATTGGTAATAATTTTTTTTCTAGTAGCTCAAAACATAGTGTCATCTTTTGAAAAATTTAATAGTTTCTTATCTCCCACATATTAGACCACTTTATATTGCAGAATTATAAAGTGTCAAATTTCGGGGGGTTACCTAAACTTGAATCAAGGGCATGGTTGTCTTGTGTTATTATAAAAAATGGACCCAATCCTAACTCCATTAAAATTATTCGAATACAAAATATCCATGTAGATAAAGACAAGGAAACTATGATTACATTGGGTCACTATGGGTTCAAACTGGTGAGTAGTTGAAAAATGTAAATATGATAATTGTAATGATGAATCCTATGGTACTTTGTGCATGTCCATTTCTCTCAATCTTCTTTGTCACATCGATTCTA
Source organism: Thuja plicata (assembly GCA_018584345.1). Classification (NCBI taxonomy): domain Eukaryota; kingdom Viridiplantae; phylum Streptophyta; class Pinopsida; order Cupressales; family Cupressaceae; genus Thuja; species Thuja plicata. Next base: position 1,262,992 of record MU226861.1, read on the forward strand.
CTAAAACACTTGGTGTTGTTAAATGGTGGGGCTTCTTTCCTATAATACCTACAACCAAGGTTCAAGTCCCCATGAGTTCACTCTCTACCATGGTTCACAATGGAGATTTCTTGACTTTGACCCATAGTGAAATAGTGGGGCTTCTTGCATGTAGAGATTACAACCAAGGTTCAATTTTTTTTTGGATTGGCCCTTTGGTGAAATGGTGGATATTATTTCTTGTAGTGCCTACAACCAAGGATAAAATCACCACAGGGCCACTCTCTACCATGGTCCTCAATGGAGAGTTGTTGACTTTGACCCTTGGTGAAATAGTGAGGCTTCTTGCCTATAGAGCTTAGAACCAAGGTTCAAAATTTTTTTAAGGGCTTGATCCTCCGGTGAAATGGTGTCTCTTCTTGCCTGAGGTTCCTATAGCCAATTTTCTGTTGGGATTAATGGGAAGTAGTACTAAGAGGGGAGGGGTGAATAAGTACCTCTAAATTTTTTAACTCATTTCACCTTTGATCATTTGCAATCATTCTTTACTATATTACCGACCATTAATGATGTTCTTCTTTATGCACGTAACATTAATTCATAATATTTAATTTTTTTCAACATTCATACAAACATTCATGAAATTAATAAACATATAACACAAGATATGATATCGTAGAAAACTCCTATTAGGAAGTAAAAACTATGGTGGGGATGACACCCACAAAACTTCACTATCTGCAGAATGGAAGGGAGCCGGTAAAGGCTTACAATTGATCACTTATGATTATCTACCCTATTAGGAGTATTAAAGTGGAGACCTATTAAGATCTACACTTTTAAGAGCTTTAGCAACATTGATTTAAGTGTGCACTCAGTTAAGAGATTTACAATAGGACTGTTAGGTCCACCTTTCTTGAAAGGATTTATTAAGTGTACTACACTTGTTAGAATGAGTACATATGTTTGACCTGACTGTATGCAATCTATAATTTCTGATCATAGATCCATTAAAGCTCTCATAATAATAATATCACATATAGTGATTGATTAATACCCTTTCTCTGCTCATCGGTAGCCTGTGTTCTTGTTCTTGAAACTGATTTGATCCTTTTCTGTCCTTCTGCATGAATTCTCTTGTCTGATCCTTAGATGCTCTCAATGGCTACAATAATCATCAAACAACAACATGTTCACAATAGATTGAGCATCTATTTATAGAAGTATTTGACCTATTCTAGAATCACGCATTACAATGTTAACTCTTAGATCCAAGGTTTACAACTTGACCTTGATCTTTAGTTTGTATGTTTTAAATTAGTAAAACTAATTAAAACAATAATAAATACATTGCTTCCTCTACACATAATGGTTTCAATTTTTTATCTGACGTGGAAAGTCAGATCCACTTTTTGCGGGATGTAGCTGACTGTCGGTTCTCGGTCGTGGGTTTGAACTAAAAGTCTATTGGTGTTTCTTTGTTGAACTGATCATTAGGTTTCCTTTATCTATCAGGTTCCTCTCTTTGCTATTTTGTCAGGTTGCACTGTTGTTACTCGTCAGGTTCCTTTATCCTTTTTGTCATCGAGTAACAATGAATAGTGTTTGTCGAGATGCTTTGAACTTGGCAGTGTCAGGTAACCTTGGTGTCAGGTAGTGTTGTGCCCTGTTTGTCAGTGTAGTGTAAATCGATGGTGTAGATCATGTTTTTCCTTGTGTATACTAATGGAAAAATATAATGCCTTCAATCTCCCCCTTTAACATCAGTATAAAAAAATGATATGTGCATAATACTAAAGTGTTTAGTATGTACACCATGTCTATATCCTTGTCATTATATGAATCCCCCTAACTGTATGCATCATTATATTATAAGTATATGTACATGTATACTTTCCTCTATACTATAAATTCCCCATCCTTTTCTCTTTGAATTTTTTGACTGTACATTTCATCACCATTGCCCCTTTATACTAACTGAACTGTATGTACATATCACTTCCCCCTTTATTTGATACTCATGACAAAAATGTACAAATTATAAGATGCCAAAAAATGTGTAACTTAAAATGTGTTAAGAATATGTGAATGGGTGTTCTTGATGTCTTCGAGCAATTTCTCCCATTTTTATTTTAGGAGTTCTAGTGCCATGTACTCTAGCTCTAGCCTTGCATGCATATCATAAATGTTGTCTAGGACATACATTTCTGGGGTGGTAATTAGTGTTTTTTCTTCTATCATATGTTTCTGAAGTAGTGAGAGTGTCTGTAAGAGTTGTGCTTGAAGCTCATTTACCTCATCTCTAAACTTGGTCTCTGCAATCTGAATGTCCTGTCTCAATTTTTGAGCTTTCTTGAGTTGCTCATTGTGCAATTTTATTGCCTCTTCACTATTCGTGAGACTTTGTGCACTTGACTGAAGATCAACATCTATCTGTGCTATCTTTTTGGTATACTCCTGGGTGATTTGATCAAGCGTGCATAGCTTTTGTATCAAGGTTATAACCTTTGAGATTATCAGATCTATTGTGCTAACCAATTCAGAAAGATTTACCTTTTCCAATGCCACTTCCTGGCTTATCTTTTCTGCTAGCTTGAACTCATATTTCTGTTCAAGTCTCTCTTTCATGACCTTCTTAGCAACTATGTTCTGAGATGTTATTGCCTCTATGAGAACCACTAGTTGATCAAGCATTGGGGCTGTTTGATCAACATCTACATCTGGTACAATTTGTTGTAGTATTCCTCTGGCTACTTCAAGTACCTTTGCCTCTTTTGTGGATTTTCTTAATTTGTCTTGCATTGATTTTCTCTCACAAAGTCTTGCATACTTGGTCAATTTAGTTGGATCCAATGTCCTGGGATCACAAACTAGAATCTCAATGATTTCATCTAGAGTTACTGGATTGTTATGCTTGCTCTTCTTCTTCTTTGAGACTTGTGTGGACGCAGATGTATGAAACTACCATTGCTAGTTCATTTGTCCTCTCTGAAGTGTTTGGTGAAGGATTTGTTGAAGATGATTCTTGTGTTTTCTGCTCGGTGTGTACCTATTGGTTTTGTGAAGACGTCTCTCCATCAACCTTGGGTGTCTCTACAGATTTTTCTGCTGTTTTCTTCTCCAGCTCATCTTTCTTTTCTTCTTCACCCTTTTCTTTTCGCGTGTCCTCTTCCACCTTTTGTGTTTCTTCTTTACTTTGATCAATACATTTATCTTTTTGATCATCAGTTGTAGCTTGATCTACAGTTGTGTCCTTTGTGTCATCTGTGGTGTCTTTTGCTTCTATTTCACCCTTGTCCTCAGGTGTGCTTGTATCCTCTACATTAGATCCTTCATTACCCTCTAGTATATTGATTTCCTTCATTAATACAGGAATATTACTTTGAGTTCTAGCTTGTGTTGTATCTTGAGTGGTGTCCTGCTCGTTGGTTTGGTCTTTTTGAGCAGTGACATCCTCATATTTTTGTACTTGCTATGCAGGGTCTAGTTCTGTTATGTCCATGACTGAAGTGTCTGGCCATACTTCATTAGGAACATCCATGTCTTTATTTGCTTGGGTCTCCATTTGTTGTTGCTTGATCTGATCCTTAAGTGATATGAATATAACATCATATTATTTCTAAGGATCTTTATCAGAGTCATAATGTGTGATGTCTTGAATGTCAAGATCATCCATGACTTTGTCCAAGTATATTGGCTCCATATCTTCAACATTGTCCAAAGCAATGTGCTGAGGACTTGCCTTATATTTCTCCTCCTCTCGATGAGGTGTGTCAGTGAGAAGTAACTGTTCCTCATGACTTTTTGACTCTACTAGAAGATCTAGGAGCTGTCTCCATTTAGTCTCGGTCATTGTATCCATCTCTATCAACTTATCTTCTAGTACTTTTTAAGCTCTAATTTTGGCTACAAATTTGCTTGAGTGATTCTTCACAATTTCTTTGATTTCTTCAACCTTAGATTCAGGAGGCATAAGTGTGACAAGTGCTCTCTCCCTTGCTTCTCTTTTGGTCTATAGAGCATATGACCATTGTTGAGATATTTTCTTACCCAACTCTTTGGGTATTTGGTTGACAAATTTAGCTGGTACATATTTATACTTGACCATTGCCTTTATTATGGCATCTTGTATCTTATTTTGGTCCTCTGGCTTAAGTGTATCCTATTGTCTGATTTTCTTATCAGACATGGTGCCAGATGCAACAATAGATGTAGTAGCCTCATCAATTGTTTGATTTCTAAAATTTTTCTTTGTTACATCAGGCTCATCATCTTTTGTGTCTTCTATGTCAGCTTTTGTCCTCACCAATATTTCTCTCCTCTTTGTAGGTGTTGTCTTCACAGTTTTCTCCTTTGTTTGCTTTGTTGGTTGCTTCCTCTTATAGGTCCTTACTTGGCCTTTCTTAAGAGGTGTGGTGTTGGTCTTTGCAGTTTGACTCCTTGTCCTCTGCTTCTTTGTAGGAGGTGGAGTTGTATCAGATTTAGTTTCCTCAGAGTCTAATTTTTGTTCATCTTGCTCTGCACCGATGGTATCCTGTTCATTGGTTTCCTCAGTTTGTTCTTGTTCTTCCTAATTGAACGATAGAATATTTTTAAGATTCTTGACCATCTTATTCTTCTTATTGACAATCCTTTTGATTTCTAGGCCTATTTTTATCTTTTACCTGGCCTCTTCATAGGTTCCAAACCTTGGTTGTTTTCTATCAATGGGCTCATTGATTAATGCATCAATAGCATTGGTTGCTTGATCTATGTTGAATTCATAATCAAGTGGGGCTAACCAAGCTGTCCTTGGTACAACTAGTTTTATGTGGGTGAAATCTATATCCACCATAAAACATATCTCATCCCTATGTTTTTCAATCATTTGCTCAGGGATTCTTGTTCTTTCCATCATCTTTTCCTTGAATTCAAGGAAATATACAATCATAACTGATTCAAAGTTATCTCCTAGTGACCTAATTAATTCACTAATCTGTAATGTCATCAATTTTTTAGTGTCCCATTTCACTTTTTCTACTGAGGGAAAGTATTCTTGAAAGTAGAAAAATATAAATATGATAAATGAGCCAAACTTACATGTCTTAGTCTTTGCAGGCTTGTTTGTGTTCATGTTCTCATCAAGTTGTTTCAATAGGATCTCACATACATCCATCTGTATGCCCTTTGTCACTATTTTGTAAGTTGTGCTTACTGATGTTGATGATATTATGTTCATCCTACTTTCCTGAAAGATCTTGTACCCAATCACACATGCACCAAATTTTAGTTCTTCATCGGTGATGGTGTTAACTTTCAGACCTCTGTTATCCCATTCAGCTTTTGTGAGCTTTTCAACTTCTAGCCTGGAAGGATGATTATGTTCCTTAGGCTTGTTGTTTATTGGATAACCAGTGACAGCACGAAGGACATCCTTAGTGATTTGTTTGGGTTGGTCTAACCACAACTTTTGGTCATGCATTCTGCTAAGTACCAACCTGATCCAGTCGATTTTGAAGTCCCTCAAGAAATATAGGGCATTAGTTATCCCTTTAACCTCTAAGTGTTTGTGATCTTCCTTCAGGTTTCCTTCTACATCAAAAAGCTTCTTGTAATCTCCATCCATCTCCAGATCACCTATTTCAACAATCTTAAGTGAATATAGAACCTTACGTCCTCTATTAGCAAAACCCTAGGTGAAATCTTAGAAAATGTGTCAGTTTCATCGGGTTGTGATGTAATATCTAGGCATATCTTGTATTTGGGCTCTACATAGGTGCTATTCTTGATTAACTTAACCACATTCTTCTTATCACTCTTGATCTTAGTCGTTCTTGAAGTGGTTGCCATCATTTTTCAAATATTAGGGATTTCTTGAAAATTTAGGGTTTTCTTGAAAATAACGATAGAGTTCTTTTGCAGCCCTTGGTACTTACTTTGATCTGTGATAATGGTGAATGATTTGTTTGTTGTGTGCTTGGATTGAGTTGAGGACGCTCTATTGAATTTTGTTCAATCACTCTATTTTTTTCTCTGCTTTTTCTCTTCAAATCGCGGGTGCAAAATGAAGTGCTCCCGTCGACTATTTATAGACTTTTCCCTAAGTCTGTCATAAATGCTCAATGACTCATTGGGACATGAAGATGGAGTCCATCAGGAAGAATTTCCAAATAATCATTGGGGTTGTCAGAATGCTTGAGATGACTGTTAAGAATTTTTTCTTTCACCGACAAACATCGGTGTTTTGTCATGAAAACTTTGTAACTTTGCTTCCTTACCGACAGGTGTCGGGTTACATTAGCAAATTAGCCATTTTATGTGTTGACCGACAATTTTTGGTAAGTGTAAACAACTTATCCATTATGTTCACTGATGATTTTTGGCATGTATATACCGACGAGGTTGTTTCTCAGAATTGTAACAAGTAACATAATATGCATCTTTATTTATGTAGATTATGACTATGTATCAATTTGTATAATGGAACTAATGCAAAATATGATTTGGTGTAGTGCAGTTCCATACTTACTTGTTCAACTTAAGTGGGGGTGGTGATGTCACCAGATCCATTGGATGGGGTGTCACCATTTGCATTGCTTGGTCCAGCTTCATCATTTCTTGAAGATTTTCTCCACATTTTGTCTCTTGCCTTCCAGATATCTTCAATGGTGTTTCCATTGGGATATGTGCTTGTCTCTATCATTTGGTCTTTGCGGTCTTTCTTGAGATGACCAAATTTGTGACAGTGTAAGCATGTCATTCTGGGGTTTGACTAGCCTCTAGACCTTTTGGTCCATGCCCTCATGCAGTTTGTAGAAATGTGACAATATCTACCACATGCTGTATAGTTTATCCAAGTATTGTAGTCCCATACATATTGATTACCGATTCTCTTTGGTTGATAGGGAGTTTATTGACCTTTTGGCTTCCATGCTTGCCCTTTCTTTTTCCAACATTCAAGACTTGTGTGCCCATTCATATTACATATAGGAAAGTATTTGTCCATGTAGGTTTCCTTCTTTGGTTGATCCATCTTAGAATTACATACGTAAGCTTTATGTCCTTTCTTATTACATTTATAACATAATCCTATGAATGAAGATGTAGATTTAGGAGTATCTTTCATTTTGCCTCGGCATACATTTAATGTGTGTCCTTTCTTTCCACAGTGTTTGCATGTCAGATTTCTTGGTCTTATATTTTCATAGACATTATTTGGATAGGCTTGATTTGATGATTCTCCATTTTCGGTAAAGCCTAAATCGTTGTTGTTGTTGACTCTTCATTGTCCTTCAACAAAATCATCCATTCTTTTATTTCTCTCTTCAGCCTTTCTGATAATTTCATTATGTTGTTTCTTAATTCTAACATCTTGCTTTAGTTTTTCATTCTCTTCTCTTATTTCACCTATAGCCTGTACTCTTTCAATGAGTTATATATTCATTATGTTTGCTTCTTGACTCGTAAGAATAATCTGATTTTAAATATCATGGTGATGCTCAACATGTATTTGAATTTCTAACTCCTTCTCTTGTAGTTTTTGTGTAATCTTCCTTCTGTCATCAATAGAAAGTGTTCTTTCTGTTTCAGCTTGTCTAGAATAACTCATCACATCAATCATTCTTATCATTTGGGTCGCTTGACCTATTTGCAGCATCTTTATTTGTTCTGTCAGATGTTGATTGATCTCTTTTAGACTTGTGATGTTATCTTCTGATGTGTCTGATGCATTACTTGTATTTGATCTTGAAGATTCAAAGAAATTTAGAATCTCTTCTTCTTGATAATCTTTTTCATTGTTCCGAGTTGCCATATCTTTCCTCTCATCCAACATCTCTCTCATCTTGACTCTTGCTTCTTTATACTATTAATAGAACATCTATATCTCAAGATTTTTATTCTCAATATTCTTATCAAGTTTGTAATTCTCCATTGTATGATCTTTTCTCTTAATCCTTTAAGCTTTTCCAAGAAGAAACCTGGCTCTGGTACCAATTGTTGGGATTAATGGGAAGTAGTACTAAGAGGGAAGGGGTGAATCAGTACCTCTAAAACTTTTAACTCATTTCACCTTTGATTATTTGCAATCATTTTTTACTGTATTACCGACCATTATTGATGTTCCTCTTTATGCATGTAACATTAATTCATAATCTTTAATTATTTGCAACATTCATAGAAACATTCATGAAAGTAATAAACACATAACACAAGATATGATATCGTAGAAAACTCCTATTAGGAAGTAAAAACTGTGGTGGGGATGGCACCCACAAAAATTTACAATCTGCAGAATGGAAGGGAGCCGGTAAAGGCTTACAATTGATCACTTCTGATGATCTACCCTATTAGGAGTATTAAAGTGGAGACCTGTTAAGATCTACTCTGTTAAGAGCTTTAGCAACACTGATTTAAGTGTGCACT
>MU226861.1:1293391-1325595 GCA_018584345.1 Thuja plicata
TATATATATATATATATATAATGAGGATAAACTTGCAGATCAAATGATAGAAATCAGATAAATTCTGAGATAAAAATAAGTCAATTTAATCAAAGATCATTAGTTAAAAAAATAGAATGCATGGGTAAACCCTTGCGGTCTCCCGTCACAGGGTACAACCATAAACTTGAAGATTTAAACAAAGATAACAAGATAGACAAAGGTATGCAATGGGTTTGGTGGTAAACCGTCCAAACTCCAAAAAAATACTACTCTCTAATGGCAAGCCATTCAAAGAGGATTATAAAAACTTAAAAAGGATCTAATAAAAAACTTGCAATCACGAATGTTAATAAAACTTAGATGAGTTATGAAATGGCACAAGCTTCTTTTTCAAAGACAAATATTGAAAACAAATAAGATTTTCAAAACCATAGATTAGATAAAGAATCTCCTACTAAGGAGTGCTCCATGAATGGTAACCTCTGACAGTTTCCTACTCAAAATGAGGATTAGTAACCTGCTCTGATAACATGTAAGAAATAATAATGGAAGAGAAAAGGAACTTAAACAATCCAAGAGAGCTAGGTAAGGGATAAATGTTACCATGAGAAAACCAAATCCAAGAGGATTCATCGAAAGAGACAAAGGCAAAGAAGACAAGATATTTTATAAGGAGAAAAACAAACAAAAACCCCTTTGTGATATTATGAATGAGGCCATACCCTAAAGAGAGAAAATAGAGAGAGGAAGAGAGAAAGATGCACATTATAATAACTTCATGCTTCATCCTTCCATTGTGAGAAATGAGGGACGAACATCTCTTAAATATAGATGACAGAGGAGTTAGAATATAACTCCCAAGTCTATGAATGCCACCATTCATAAGTGTGTGTGACAAGTGTTGATATCCTCTTAAGGAGGAATAAACTAATTTCTTCAATAAAGGAATTACATAAAATGAGTTGTCCTCCCACTTGGAATAGAGGACAAAAAATAATATAGGATACTTTGGTTTATCCTTTAATTACATAGTTCACTAAGGAAAGATTAATTTCTAACAAATACACATGCTACTTTTACTGCTTCTACACATGGGTTTGAAGCCAAAAAGCTGAGATATATTATCCTACATTTGGTTCTAAACTTCTATAGGTGGTTTTTGAATAATGAGAACAAGGAAAAAGATTCTAAGAGCGTCCAATCTGATGGGTGGAAGCAGGTTCTTGTGGGTGGTAACCAAAAGGGGCAGAGCAAGATTTTGTCCCAGAGTGCTCACAAATTAAGGAAGGATCGACTATAAAGGTCCTTGACTTAGTATTCAAATGTGTTGTTTCCTCAATTAAGAATACCCTCGTATGCCATTTTTTCATTTAGACCAACCATTAATATGATCAATACATGGGCATCCCAGGAATTGAAACTTAAGGGGAGTGTAACACTCAACACAATGCCTAACTCTCTATTTCTTTTTAATTTTTGATTAGTGTGCTATCAAGGTCATTGAACTTTGGGAAGAAATTTCTCTCCATCTACAGGTGGAAGCCAAGATTTGATCTTACAACTGACCTCATTTGAACAACCCCAGTTTGCGTCCATTGGCTTGGTCTACCATTGGAATTTTGGGATGAACTAATCTTCTACTATATTGGTAGAACCTTTTGGTTCCCAAATCTAGAGATTGAAAAAGATCTAAGACTTTGAAAAATTCTATGATCAATCTTTCCAATTGACTTGGCCAACTAACAGGATCAATCAAACTTGATTGGAATCCTCTGCACTTTAGGCTCTACAGGACCTAGGCGAGTGCACCTATTCATCAACTTGACCTCAAAAGCTGATGATTTTTATAACAAATGAAGTTTTTAGTTTGTATTTCTTCTAATTGTATCCTCTATCTCAGAATGACATGAGTTTCTGAAATTTTTTAATTTGATTACTAAGTGCTTGATTCTAACTTCCTTCTATTATTTTATTCTACTTTTGTTTAACTGCTACCTCCTACTTTCTTCTACTGCTTTACTTCTTTAGTTCTAATCTATGCTGGTACCTATTCCTACCGAAAATAATAATTGGTTTTATTTGAAATTGTATATCTTCTATTGATAAGACTAGTCCCTTATTCTTATTGGGAACAAAGTTACCCCTCCTCAATCCCTCATGTACAACTTTGTGAGACCGTATTTTATCATTTAGAAAACTATCAACCATTCAATCCTATCAATGCAAGATGACTAAGTATACAACACACCAATCAGTCTAATTGATTTTAATTTCTCTTTCAAAAAGCCAATCAGACAAGAAACATAAGGACAACACTTCACAAATTCTTATTGATATTCAAATTAGTGTGAAGGACAAATAAACTCTTTAAACGCACGTTTTAAAATGACAATTAATTATTTGAACTAATAATCACAAAAGACCAATTTGATAAGAAAATAGCTCCACACCACAATTACAAAATAAAAAATTGAATCTTTATATTAATCTTCAAAATCTGAGTACATTGTATTTGAGTACTACTTCTTCTATTCTATATCTCCTATTCTATTATGTTATCTCCTCTTCTTTTCTACTTATGATATCTCCTTTTATATTATTAAGGAGTTTTTTCAAACCGTTACAACCTTTAAGAACAAATCCCCATTTGCCCAAAAACATTTTAATTACCTCCTTTGTCATATGAATAATCCTATAATTATCTCTCGTTACCTCATATCAAATCATGTTTTTCATTAGGTTAACGGGGGATAATGATTTTTGTAGTGAATACAAATCCTTCACGTGTCATCCAAAAGTGACTAATCCAGCCATTATGGAATTAATATATGTTATTTTCACATTTACCATATAAGCCTTACAAAATGTTCTCATAGTACTTATATTATTTATTTTCACATTTACCATATAAGCCTTACAAAATGTTCTCATAGTACTTATATTCTTTATCTTTCTTAAAATAGTCCACATTTTATTTCTATAGGCTCCTTGCTTCTTTATTAATGAACTCCTAGTATGACATTTATTTTCATTCCTCACCTTATTACTTCTCTCATAAAAATATTTTATTTTATCCTCCTTTACTCACATAACCATTTCCATGTATAAGAAAAAATAATCACATCATTTTCACAACACCCTTGTTATGAGAGGTACATATGTGAAGTAAATATCACATCTTCGGACTAAAAATAATTCACCAAGCCATAGTTGGAATCCTTCTATATTTATAGGCAATTATATGTTTTAATTTTTACCTTCAATTGAAAGAACTTCCACTATTAGCAGAGCCTCTGGTGGTCTTCGTTGTTTTCTATTCAAGGCATCCCCCTGGCCAAGACTCAAGGGACCAGTGCTTTGCATTTTTTCTAATGTGGCATCCGGACTCCCAAGGACCTTTCTCTAGGGCCTCTATGGGTCTCCATTCTTGGGAGGATATGTAGGTTTAGTATCATTTGGCTTTCTCAGATCGTCAGACTTTTGATCTATTGGTTCCTGTGATTACTGCTAACTTGCTTCACAAGATTGGTATTTAGGCTGTTAGGCCCTGGTGGAAGGATTGGAAATGGTATCCTGCCATGCCTTTCAACAATTACAAACCAAGGCTGGGTTACAGGTGGTTGTCTCCCCATCTTCCGATGGTGGATACCCTTAATCAGAGACGACATCTTCATTCTTCCACTTCTCACTGGAGCTCTCACTTTCAGACCGTCTGGGCTGCCATTACGGAGCCCAATATGGCTCTTTTTTCTTGGTGTTTACTTTTTCAAGGAATCCTAGTGGGACCAAGGCTCAAAAATCTGGGTGTTCATGACCCTCGATGTATTTTATGTGGTCACCCTAAGACTTTCTTACACATCTTCTGATTCTGTAGGAGAGCTCAATAGTATTGGCAGTGGATTCATGATTTCTTCAAACCTTTTCGGCCTGAGCCTTTTTCCTGGCACATGATTGTCTCAGGAGATTCTCCTAGACTTCCCTCCAAGTTTACCCAGATTTGGCATACTTTTAGGATGGAGATTTTGTTCACTTAATGGAAAGATAGGAATGCTATTATTTTTTCTCACAGCTTTCTTGATACCAATGTTGCTCTGTATAACAAGGCTTGCATATGTAAGAATGTTATGATGCAGATTCAAGTTCAAGCTAATAAAGTGGCTCTAGAAGTGGCTCACCTGTAGGAGCTTCTCAATCATTGGGGCAATGCTCCCTGCACTATTGCCAGGGTTCCCCCTGATGCCATTTCTACTGAAGGTACTCCTCCCAGAGGCTGCCGCCGTGGGCGTAGCTCCTCGGCGCGCCGCTCATGTACCCTGCAGTCTTAGGAACCCCGCCACCACTCTCCAAGAGGTTGTAATGATGGTTGGTGGTGCTTCTCAGCTTCTCTGCCTTGTCGTACTTCTGGGTGGTCTCTAGCTCCAGCTCAGTCTTCCCCTCCTAATGCTCCTGGTTCTCGTCATGGCTCTGATTGGCATCTTGCCACTTCTTCCAAGTTTCCCCGCATGGCTCTGGCCATTTCTCCGCCCAGGGCAAAAGAGAAAGATAAGAAAGAAGCCGAAGATGATGGATGGTTGCTTCTCGACCCTCTTGTTAACCCCAATGATGTGTGTGGTTCTGATGATAAAGATCATCCTCCTTCTGGCACCACTCTTGCTGCTTAAAGGCTTTATGCCTTTTTTTAAAATGAATAGTTGTTTACCGTTTTCGGCTTTGCCGTGTGAACTTTGCGGGGTGATTTCTATATCCCTCGACCCCTTTTTTGTGAATATGTAACTTTAATATTTTATTAATAGAAAAGGCACTATTCATAAAAAAAAGAACTTCCACTGTTCAATTTATTTAGAAGTTATTAACAAGCCTGGAATACATGATTGTTGTCTCTTTTCTGACTTTGATTCAATCCACGTTGACAGCGTTTGTGATTTCATATTCACATACAAGCTTGGTTAGGCATGAATTTTTATAGAGGAATCCCTTCTCAACACCATTCATGAAGGAGTAAAAAAATCCCATCTCAAATTAGGGTATCATCAATGTTTTATAAAAAATTAACAAAATTTATAACATTCTTATGCATTTTTGCAATACTTCATTGATTCCTCATTTGAAGCCTTCGTTCCATACTATACTATATGAATTTTATGAATTAGACAACAAATATACTATTCATGGAGTCTACATAGGTTTCAAGTAATAATTAAAAGACTTTGCAATCACATTATGAAGGTGATTTAAAACTTCCTTTCTTATAATTTCCCGTCTTTTATTTTTCTTTTATCTTTCAAAAATGGGGCCTACTGTGAGGCACAATAATCATTTTTTTAAATATTTAAATCATATAGATTTAAATATAAATCAAATCAACCCTGGATGTTTTGATATTAGCTTTTGGACTCGACTATTTTTTTTTTCATTTTCAATCAACTAGAATATCTTCATATTAATATTGTGAATGATTAGGAATAGTTTCAAAATAAAAAATAAGATTTAACATCCTTCTGAGCTTCCTGCAAAAATGACCAAACTAAACTTTTTTCATTCTAAATCACCTTGGAAAATTAATCACACCTTATCACACAACTTTGAAATTAGGACCAGTGTATAGAGATTTGACCAACGAATCCATTGCAAAAAGGGGTTCTGAGAAATTCATTTAGTAGTAAAAGATAGTAATTTTCAAAGGTGGCATCCAACTATTTTATGGAAAATTCACTGATAAAAATTTAAAAACTGCATTTTCTTTTTCCCTTGAAACCGTGTCAAATCAACTGATGAAGCTTTGCAATCTAACACACATGTACATTCTCATACAAATAATTGCATAAACTGCATTTATTTTTAGCTAATGAAAAATAACAAATGAGCTCATATTATTTTGAAAATTTGCATAGATGATCTTTCTAATAGTGAGAATTGCATTGGCAGGTTTAAAAAAGGACACTTTGATAGATTTTACAATGCCCAGATAACAAGCTACAAAAATTGCTAATGAAAATGATCAGGGGAAAATGACATCATGAGGCTTTGCAAATGGACACGAGAGTACATTGTTATGTGGAAAATCACAAGGCATAAATGATTTGATGAGGAATTTTTTATACATCAAATTATTTTTTCATGAAAATGGCCTACTTGGACGAGTCTAAAAGATGAACTGTAAAATTGTTTTGAGACCCTAAAAGCTAGTGTTCCAAGCATGTGTCAATTTTGACTATGAAATGCTGAAAATAAATGTACATACTTATTTATGAGTGGAAAATAAGATTTTAAGGATAATTCACTTATCAGGCATAAGAAGCATAAGAATTAGGAGGTCATTTTCTGGGGTTTTCTCTTTATATTAAACTCTAAATTTTGCCAAAATTTAGAGCTCCAATAGTTTCTTTGGCTACTATGTTGCTACAGATGAGGTGGATAAGATGAAACCCAAGTTATCATTTTCCCATTTATGTGTTAACGTTGTTGTTAATAAAACTCTCCCTAATTTTATTATCCTGCAATCAAAATTGGGGAAGTGGAATCAAACTTTGGTCTATGAGAACGCAACGATTTATTTCCAGAGATGCTCTAAATCGGTCCATGTAATATCTGATTTTAAAGCCCCTGATAAGGGATTACAAAAACTCAAGGGTATCTCTACCTTCCCTTTGAGAGTCATAGCTCACCCAAAGCATTTGGTTTTGAGTCTGATAGGGATGAATATCCTTTCATAGATGGACTACTCAAACTTTTGGAAACCCCTAAGAAGGTTGATTAGGGAGGATTCACATGGCACTTTGGATCAAAGAAATCTTTTCAAAGAAGGAGAAATCCCACCCTCTTCCTCTATTTTTCCCCAACTAGGTGGCACCAATACTAGTGGGTTATCCTAGCCTGCTAATACCCCCGCCTCTACCCCACCTATTGAGGTTGGCTAGAGCATCTCCAAATGAATCACTTATCCCACCTCTACCCCCACCTAATAATTATTACTCAGTAGGGGCCTCTATAAGTTTCCCTATGACTAATGATGGTTATATGTTTCAAAAAAAGAAGACCAAAAACAAGAAGGATGATGTTGGTTCAAAAACTAAGGCTGGTTGCCCATCTCAAAGAATCAAAAGACAAAGGGAGGTACAATGGAAATTTACAATGACAGGCATAGGACCCTAGATTCCAAAACCAAACCCAAGGAATGAGGTTCCTATCTTGAAACGTGAGGTGTTTGAATGAACCCCAAAAACAATATGCCTTAAAGAATTTCATTTTTTTAAAGGGTATCAATGTTCTTCTTTTACAAGAAGTCAAGATGACATAATCTTATTTTACATTAATTGTGAAGGTTATGTGGCCACGTTCTCATTTTTGTTCTAAGGTATCTAATGGTTCCTTAGGAGACATAGTTACTATGTTGAATCCACATAAAGTGGATGGTTAGTTTATCTCCTCCAACTCTAACTTTTTGGTTGTCAAATTTGTTTCTGATGGTGGTGCTTGGTTCCTAGTTAATGTTTATACCCCCAACTTGCATTTTGGTAGGAAATTTTTTTGGGAGATCTCTTCTCTTATTCAATAGTCTAAAATTTCTCACTAGCTAATAGTCGACGACTTTAATTCACTGCTTTTGCCCTATGAAAAATGGACAGGCTTTAAGAAATTTCTAATAGCATGCTTGATTTATGAACTTCATCAATGGCTTGGTTGACATTGACCTCATAGAAAAAATATTCACATGGCCAAACCATAGGAAGGATAATGGTTTTATTCAACTTAAACTTGATAGATTCCTTTATTATGCTAGTTGGGACCTAGGTTTTAATTCTATCATAATTGCCCTCGCCTAGATAGTGTCAGATCATTAATCATATCATTCTTGAATAGAAAATAGATTGTATTAAGGACATAGTCCCTTCTATTGTGAAATTATGTTGGAAACACACCTCGAATTCCATAACTGCATTCAGAGATGGTGGAATTCCAATGTTCAAGGGACTACGATGTTTCATGTGGTTCAAAAATTGAATATATTTAGAAGGAATGTGAAGGGATATAATAATTTTACCTTTGGAGATATTTGTACAAAGAAAAAAGGAATCTTCTCAATATTTTCAACCATCTAGGAGAATATGGCAAGGGGAGACCTCTTTGTGTTCACACATAATGAGGAGGAAGTGTTCTGATTATGTAAAAATAGGTTTTACAAGGACCCAAAACCTTTAAACAAAGTATTATAGATATTCAATAAAGTTCAACAGCAACTATGCCATAGCATCTAGAAAGGAAAGCCAAAAAGCCTAGCCAACTAACAGCCTAACTAAAAAAGTCCCACAAATCTTCAAAAAATAACAAGGACAACACAAAAAATGACAAACCCAAAAAAGGATAGCTACATGCCATCCATAATATCCTATGCCTGGATAACTATTATCTGCATCTGATTGAAAAAGTTCTTGAGGTCTTCATTATCTTTATCTTCCTTTGGACTCTACTTTTTGGTACTAGCCCGCGTGTGCTTGCCAGGTCCCGTGGTATCCTTCACCTCTTTGTCATCCTTTTCCCCTCTGTCATGTTCCAGCTTTTCCATCAATATCTTTGCATTCCTAGTATACACTTTAAGGCTTTCCAAACATTGCCCCCCTATCTTGCGCACCGTATCCTCAAGTTTTTCCACCTTGTTGTTTAGAATGTGGATTTCCCCTACACTGTCTTCTTCCATTGCCTTGTCATTTATGTCCTTCAGTTGTTTTTCCATATTGCAAAGTTTGTTCACAATTTCCACCTGGGCTTCAGATCTTCCAACCACATCTTTCATTTCCTCCAGGAAGACCGCAACAGGTTTCTCACCAATGCTAATACTTTTAATGAGATTAATCTTAGCTTTCATTATTTCCATTTTCTTTTTCATGTTAGCATTGTCATCTAACATTTTACCCAACATACAGGTAAAATTCACAACACAATCCTTTCTTTTCTTCATATCATCAGACACATAAAGTTTACATGTTTCCTCATTATCATGGGAATCTTTTGCCTCATGCTCTATTGCATCTTTTTTAATTCTTTTGACAGGTTCCTCCTTCATCTTATCAGCATCCTTCCGCTCATTAGTCTTTGTTTTCCTTGTGGGGGTTTGATCCACTTCTTTTCCATCTTTTTTATTCTCCCTATTCTCTTTCCCATCATCCTCCCCATGGTTAACCTCAGTATTCTTCTCCTTCTCTATCGCATCCTCCTCATCCAAGGACAAAACAATTTTTCTCTTGCTAGGATTTTTACCTTTCTAGTTTCTCTTAGTTCTGCTACCCGTAGCTTCCCCCCATTTTATTTTCTTAGCCTCTTTTTTCTGTTTGTTCTCATACTCTTCATCCTCTGTTTCCTTCTTTGTTTCAGAGTCCTTCGCCATAGGGTTCTTCTGGTTAGTCTTGGAAGAAATACTTTTTTTAGCTTTTTTCTTACTTATTTTTCTCCCCTCTGGAGTATCATCATTAGTATCCTTCTCTGTATTAGAGCCCTCCACAATAGTCTTCTTCTAGTTTTTCTTATATAGAGAACCCTTTTTAGTTGTATTTTTAGGATTTTTATACCCCTGAGGGTCTTCTTCATCGTCCTCAGTCTCCTCCTCATACATGTTGTCTTCCTCTCAACCTTCCCTTTCTTCCTCATCTGTCTAATTTTTTTTCAACAAAGGTCTCTCCACCTTTTTTGTTTTCAGAAGATCATAAATTAAAATCATAAGACCCTGGTTAGAGGAATGATCACCCTTCGGGTCTTTCTACAGACTATTAATAGTAAACTCCAACAAAATAAGCAGATAAAAGGGCATACTAACTTTCACATTGTGTCTAAAATGATTCAGAAGCATGAAATGATGTCCATAGGCTCAGGTAAACTACCATCAAGCGTAATTTAGCTAATGATCGCATAGATCACATACCTCCATGGCCTAGATATCTGCTTAGGGTTATGATAGGAAGTATCCACCTTAACCAACCTGGCCTTCTCTTTGTCAGACTCCATAAATTTCTCCCAAGCTTTTTTAGAAATAGCTCTGTCTCTGTAGACCTTAAGCCCCTTCATTCCCATACCAGTAGCCTCGGCTATAATCTCCTTTGTAACTTCCATGTACTAGTTTTCCACCATCATCTTACCATCTTTCCAAGTCTTGAAAAATATCCAAATGGAAATAAAATATCTATAGGGAGCAAATTTTATGCAAAATAAAATATAGGATACAATGGTTGAAAGAGGGAGATTAAAATTTGGGCTTCTTTCACTGTTCTTGCATACACAAGAAGAGGAATATTATCCTTAGCCACAAGGATGAAAATAATTGTATAATACAAAAGGTGTCAAGTTGGAACTTATGGCCTTGGATTACTTTTTCAAGATCTTTAAAGAAGATGGTCATGTGGTGGACAAGTTGTTAGAAGATCAACTGTTAGACTGCCTCCCAAGTGTTGTTAGTGTCACTGATAATGCTCAACTCCTGGCCTAGTTTGCGATGGAAAAGTTCAAGAATACTACCTTTTCTATGGGTGCTTTAAAGCCCCTAGTACATATTTATTCTCCATTCTTTTTTAAGGATTTTTGAGATATAGTTAGCACTTATGTTGTTTCTGCAGCTAAGGACTTCTTCAAGATGGGTAAGTTGTTGAAGGAGTTGAATAACTCCTTTATCCCCTTAATCCCAAAGATTTAGGAGACCCAATGTCTCTATGATTTTAGGCATATAAGCCTTTGTAATACAATCTATAATTTATGTTCAAAGGTCATGATTAACAAGATCAAACCCTATTGGAGAAGCTTATTAATTGTGATTACCAAGGATTTGTTTGTGGACAACAAATACTATATGTTGCCATTACAACCAATAAATCCATTCACTCTATGGAAAAGTATTTCCAATCAAGGATAGTATTTAAATTGGACATCTCCAAAGCCTATGATCGGGTCAAGTGGGATTTATTGTTTAAAGTTCTTGAAAAATTCATCTTTAACAACATAGTGATTGGTTTGATCAAGGATTGTGTGACTACTGTTCCTTATACTATCTTGGTCAATGGTGTTCCAATGATTTTTTTTGGTGCCACCAGGGGCATAAGAAAGGAGACCCTTTGTCCCCTTATCTCTTTATAATTTTGGCTGAGGTTCTAGGGAGAGATTTTCTTAGGTTGGTCAACAAGGGCAAGCTCCAAGGGGTTCGACTTGCCTCTGCTCTGCCTCCTATTGTCCTTCAAAAATTTGTGGATGATACCATCCTTTTTGGTACTTCTTTAGTGATTGAATCTAAAGTTTGGAAAATATTACTCAACCAATATTCCCACGTCTCTAGACATGCTATCAATTATGATAAAAGTAATATCTAGTTCAACATTTTGGATAGTTTACACAATAAAATTAAGAATATCCTAGGTTGTCATGGTGCTAATCTTCCTAGTACCTACCTATGGGTTCAAATTACTATTAAGGAGGTTACTAACTCCTTCTAGAACTCCATCCTTGAGAGAACTCGATGTAAATTGATTGTTTGGAAAGGTAGTGTAGACACCTAAAATTGTCCCATGTTTGCAAGCAACAATTTTAGTCACTTTCTTCAAGTAATTAATTAAATAAAATTAATTATTTGTTAGTTCAGTGTCAATCTTCTAATACGAATTAAAAAATTTACATTTCTCTCCTTTCTCATATTTAAATTTTTTTTTTTGTAAAAGTGGTAAATATACCACGAAATTATTTTCATTAATTTTTTTTTTACAAAACTGGTTCAAAGAGCATCGGTAGGACAAAACCAGGTAAAGAAAACCTTTGATCTTGCTCCAAAACATAAAAAATAGGTCACATGGACCACATAAGAATTCAAATTTAAAACCAAATGAATTATTGCCCCACAATATTACAGAAAAATATCCCCTCGCCCAGAACCCAAAAATAGAAAATCAAAGACCCACAGGCCCTATGGGCATTCCAAATAAATTGTCCCAAGACCCAAAAATCCCAAATAAACCAGAGGAAGGACTTCCAAAAACTCTCCAGATAGTCATATGCAGTCAGAAGCAGAGAAGGTGCCTTCATATCCTCACATCGGAGATAAAGGAGGGATAAGAAGAAGGGGACCCAAGGGATGCAGATGTCGCTACTAAAGAAAGTTGTCTCTCATCCACCTAATGAACATAAATAGTTGATCCTCCATACATAGTGCAAGAATATAAAGGGGATTGCACACCTAGAGTGACACACTTGCACAAAGAGAAACTCTACCTTTGGCTAAAATACATATTAGTACCACTAATATAGAAAAACTGAAATCCATGAAGCAAGAATATAATCTGAAACACACAAGAACATTTAAGAATATTATAAATCAACATGGTAAGTTAGTATCAAATAGTAGTATTAAGATTATACCAAATGTGACAAAGAATTCATATCCACTTCCTGAAGCGAGAATGGGTCATCAATCACCTTATTTGCCAAAAAATCAGCAACCACATTTGCCTCTCTGAAACAATGTTTAAGCTCAAAAGATTAAAAATATGTTAATATTTTGAGGACCAAATCCAATCTGTATCTTAGTTTACATGAGGAAGTATTTCTAGAGGTGATTATATTATAGGTCACCATTGATTCCCTCTCAATTATTATCTTAGATATCTTCATGGAGATAGCAATAGAAAGACTAAAGAGAAGAGCTTCCATCTCTGCTACACTGTTGGAGTCTGAGGGAAGATTTTTGTAAGCTGCTCTAATAATGTTCCCCTTATGATTTCTAAAAGTAATCCCCGCTCCTGAAATTCCTAGATTTCCCCTAGAAGCACCATCATAATTTAGTTTCACAAAACTAGAAGGAGGAGTAGACCAAGTAGTATTAAGACGGGAGGAGGAAGATGAGCAAGAAGCTCGACATCCCTGAGGTGGAAGGGACTGAAGAAGAGGCCAATTGTCAGGAATAAAAAAATCCCACTTAGTAAAATTCTTATTTCTCTTGATCATTTTAACCTGATATGTAAGCATCACTTCAGATATAGACTTTTCTATTTTTCCAATGACCTCGATCCAAGAAGTAGATTTGCCTCTAAATACTCTTTCATTTCTCTCAAGCCAAATATTCCAGATGGCTATAGAGGGGCTCACCTCCCAGAGAGGTGCAAATGTGGAATATTTGTGCAAAAAAGGTTAGGCTTTGAAGTGATCACAAAGATTAGGGCCAATAATTGTACACCACCCCAACCTCTGAATAAGCCAATACCAACAATCAAGAGCAAAGGGGCAGCGAAGGAATAAATGATCAGAAGTTTCCATAAAGTATCCACATAAAGTTTCCTCCACTTTAATTAAATAATTTTTATTATTTAATTAAATATTTTCTTCTATTTTCTTACATTATTAAATAATTATTTTAATTATTTAATTAGTTAACTAATTCTTCTATAATTGAATAAAATCTTTAATTTACTTAATTATTCACTTTTTTTTTCAAAGAAAGCAATGTCTTCTAAAAATAAATAAAATCTTTATTTTATTTATTTATCTCAATCTTCTCTAATTGAATAAGTTCTTTAATTTTTTTTTCAAAGAAAGTAAAATCTCTTCTAAAAATAAATAAAATCTTTGTTTTATTTATTTATCTAAAATCTTCTCCAATTAAATAAGTTTTCTTAATTTTTTTAATTATTCACACTTTTGAAGAAAACAAATTCTTCTAAAATATATACAATATTTATTTTATTTATTATTCTCTCATGCACATGATTAAATAATTTTTTAGTTATTTAATGCTTATTAACTCTTCAATTTCATCTACATCTTAAATAAAGTAGTCAGTTTTATCTTGTTTTCCTCACCATAAATCAACTTCATTGAATCTTGTCCGTTGAAAATAAATCATTGCCTTTTCATCTACTCCGTCTGTTAAAGTCCCAAAACGTATAAAATGAAGGTGATTCTTCATTGCTTTCTAATCATAATACTTGAATCTTTGTGCCATCATATCGAGGCAGAGAGCCCACAAAGAAGTATTAACAATTGTGTACAATTTGATTTATATTATTTATCATTATAGATTGTGCATGATTTGTTGTCTTATATCTCTTTTGGATAGGAGTAATTTATGCATGAGATAAGATCTTTTTGCGGTTGGATCTATTAATTCTTATTGTAGGTTACCAATTCTGACGATTTTACCCCTATATATTCTGGTGAACTCGACATGAAACCACATTCAATACTGTGTTTAAAAGTCAACAATCTATAATGGTAGATTAAGAAATTGTTCATTTTTGGAATGTCTCTATGTTGTGGTTGTAGGATCAATGTCTAAAGAGGTGAAAGCAAATAAAGTCACCATAAAATGCACACCCAAATACAGGAGGAAGAAAGAACAAAAGTGAATCAACAAGGACTTCCAATGCATAGTGAAAGCTGAAGAAGATTATGCCAATAGGTTGGAATGAACCCCTTTGATGAGGCATCATAATATTGTTATGAGTTATCGAGTAAAATATAATTTGAACATTAATTTGGGTACCTTTTATTTGGAAGCTTTCTAGTTAGGGTTATTTGTTATTGATGTTGGATCTACAACATGTGGCATGGAAGTAAATTTATATTTGTTTTAGAATATATCACACTTGTTTGGTGCTTAACATTGACCTTGTTTTTCATTTTCTATCTGCAAGTGATTAGATCACATTTCAATTTGGGCTTAAAAATTGATTAATCTGTCTAGGTGTTTGGTGTCCTTGCACAATCTTTTGTAGAACCCTATTTTTCATTTTATTTAGAGAGGCCTTCTTGGAGATTTCATCACCTCAAGGAATGACCTCAAAGAGGTAACTCCTCTCAGGCCGCTATATAAATAGGACTGTAGGTAAATCCTGGTTATATACTCAATCTATCTTTGGCTTCGTGTGTCGGTGATAGTCCGGGATGAGCGAACATGCCTAAGGAACTTGTGTGGCTAACTAGAGACTTAAGTGTCTCACCCTTGAATCTCATTAGGTTGAATTCAACTAAACATTACTTGACAAATTATTTTAGAGGCCACCCATTTTTGTCTGAACATTTCAATATTCTCAGTGCTAGGGGAGGGAGGGTTAGTATGATGTTAGTATTATCAGGTACAAGACTATTGAGAAGGGGGGGGGTGAATTGGTAATATAATAATTCTAACTTTTCATTAATCATTCAACCACTTGCATCAATAAACATTCATTACGTTAGTAAATAGATTTGTCATTCGAAAAGAATGATAAAGAATGACTCATAAGGCCCAAAATGGAGAACAAAATCAACTAACAATTGGAAAGAATATCTTGAGATTGATAGCTTTCCTCTGAATTGTGAGGTACAACTCCCTCTTAAATGATATCTAGGGAATTAGTTATTGGTTATGTCTTTAACCAGAAGACACTAAGGTTATTAACATTCATTCATCAACATGAAATGAATGTGATTACAATATTGAAAGATTTAAAAAACAAATGATTGAGAGATCACTTGTTCAGTCTTACTTATTGTAGAGAAATCAAGGGAATCAAATATCTTGATCTGCAAAATATGAATACACAAACCAACATATTTGTATGACAAACATATACTTGGTAAGATGACATAGGATTATATTCAGAAACACGAAAAGCTCAATCGACTGATTTATTCTGATAAGAGGAATAAATATACAGATCAATAGATTTGTAATACAAACTCCTCTTTATTACTAAATATAACAAAAGTGATCACCAGGTCACTTTGGTCCTTGCTATTAAAATCAAATTTTAGAAATGAAAATAATATCCCCTGTTACAATCCGCATTCAAAAAAAAGTATTCTCCTCCTTATAGCCAACTGACCTTCGGAAAGAAGAACGTCCTCTTTGTGAAAAGCTTTCCCATTAATAATGTCTCCTGTGTGGCCTTTCAATTTGAGAATAACCGATTCTTGAAAATTATCTCCTTTTTCACTGTTATTCACTTTCTCCATCGTATTATTTCCCCATAATGAAATATTAGAGTCTTTCAACAATTATGTGACTTATTAAAATTGTAATGATGGAACTTTATTATAATATTATTTTAAGGTATGGAATGCATCATAATTTAAGATTGACAGGTGTCAATCTATGAACATCCCACAAAACTAGGTTATCTCTTCTTGCGTCTTGACCAACTTCTTTTCATACTCCTCATTTTAGTTGATCAATCATAGCAATATTAATAATAAAAAATTTCCACAATCCATGACTTTCACTGTTATGCTTCTGGGAATGATTGTGTGTAATTTTTTAGCATTAAAAGTTACACACAATCATTTTTAGGAATAAGGTGTCTCAACCTTGGATAATTCCTATTCTTATTATTTGTTTTTTAAAATGTATTTCTTGCAAATAATGTAATTAAGTGTGAGTGTACATGTCTAGTTGGCATGTTGATGTGTCACTTCACTTGATGTGTCAGCATCTTGAATTGTGTGTAATGAGATCATGGCTGAGACAGTTATGACGGATTCCTATGACATGTAAGAGCTATTTCTAGAAGATTTAATGATGGGTGAAGACATGCAATGACATGTGGCAACTGATAAAGTTGAGTACTGTACACTCTTCCACAATCATGGGAAAAAAATTTTAGGGTTCCTATTTTCTCAGAGAATGGTAAAACCCTAATACGGCTATCTTTGGAAGTTGCTCTAAAAAGGAAAGTGCATGATATAAGCATTTTTTTTAAGGTTGCAGACAGATATAGAAAAAGAGTGTATCGTTGGTATGATCTGGTGCTACTGGATTTGTCTTTGTGTGTCGATTGTCTCCTGAAAGAACTTGCATTGCAAGTGTGTTGCAACCGTTGTGTTGAAGATAATACATTGTGCAGGTTTTGGAATGCTGGGATTTTTTACTGAAAGGTTTTCCCCAGGGTAAATCATTGTGTCATTCTCTGATTTCTGTATGCATGGTATATGGCTGCAATATCTTTGTTAAAGTAGTTAACGAATCTAAAATTGTAAGGATTTAAAAGAATTTGCACAATAATTTCCTTTAGAGATTAGTGTAGGAAGCTGTTTCCACACTTGAGTTTCCTTACAATCATTTCCAGAAGCATAACAGTCATAGCAATATTGTCAGCAGAGCAATAGCAGAAAAACCCAAAAGAATGAACTGCAACTTGGGGTTGGTAAATAGTGGATGTCCATGTTATTTATCATGGCTCTTGTGCTAACTGTATATGCATTCCCTTTTGGTTTTATTGGCATGAATGCAATAAGAGCCATCAATGCAGATCAAAATTTGCTCCATCATAACTGATAGTTTGACCATGAAATGTTGATTTGTTTATCTTTTAATTTATTCCTTTATGTAGACCGTTCACATAGTGGCAATTATGTCTTCCTTTGGGAGAACTACTCATATTCATGCTATCTAAGAATATTAATACAATTATCTCTATCAAATCATACATTTGGTTTTTTTTTTGCAAATAAATGAAATTTGTGCTTCTGCATGCATAACAAGAGGTTGCTGACCTCTACACAGTCGATTTTAATTTTTTAACTCCACCACATTTTGTTAATCAATCCAGTGAAGATTTAGACAACTTTATTTTGGAGATATCCAACATTTAGGAAGATCCAACAGTGGAATGAAAAGTTATTTCCCTCGCATTGAGACTATTTTTCTGCTTTCAGAAAATTTGTGGTTATTGGAAACTTGAAGTATTGTACATGCCAATAATTGAATATAGATCACCACTTTGAGCTTCTCTTTGAAGGGATGAGTTCTATTTTAAGACAGAGATATCTTTAGAATCGATGAGGATCGCGACTCTTTAGATTCTCTGTAATACTGTGTTGCTAAAGAGATATTTTTGAAAACATTATTAGATGCTATCCTTTGTTACAAACATATGGATTCGTGACTAAATTTAACTTTTAAGAAGCCAAATGTCCCTTTGTAACATGACGATTAAAATTTTTATTTATTAGTTTGGCTATCTTGAAATTCATCCAAACAGTTTCACTCTTATCTTGGTGATCATTTAATACTTTTAAAACTGCAACTTTGAACTTGTTGTACCATGAATTCTGAATCTTCAAAATTAAACCTTGAACTTTGATCTGCACTTCCAAACCAGTAAACTTGAACTTTGAACCTGCATGCTGGAATCTTGAACTTGAACCTTGAACCTAAATCCTTTGGTTCAATGGTTCAAAAGTTCATCTGAATACCACTTTTACAAAATACCAACTTTACAAAAATATTTTTAGCATAGATCAGTGCAAGATTTGAGAAAATTAAGAGAGCTGATATTTATGACTCGATCTTGAAAGTTTAAAACTTGGGTGTTGAAAGCATGATGACACATTGCACAAAAAAATAAACAATAAGAATAAGCATCCATAATCATGCAACACAATAATACCAAATTTTTTCTCATGGAAACCCAACTAGGAAAAACCACGAGTGGGGATTGCACCCACTAAATTATGCACTCTTCTGAAGTACACTCGATTAAGAGCTTAGCCCTGTTAAAAGCTTAAAATAATGCCCGGTTAAGAGTAAGACCCTACTAGGAGTCACCCAGTCAAGGGATTTACCTTTATCCTTGTTATGAGATTTGCCCTGTTAGGAGTAACCTGATTGAAGGATTTCAATCCCTAATTAAAGAGTCACCTGGTTAAAGGATTTACAATTTAGACCTATTAGGATCTACTCGCTTAAGGGATTTAACTTGGTGAAGATGTTAGGAATCAACAAGTAAATGATATAAGAAAATAACACTTCTCCTTTCTTAATAAAGATCTAGTTCAATCTCTATCTCTGCTATACATGAAGACTCTTCAAACCCTATGATCGCACCTCTGCAATCATGATCTATCTCCTTCACACAATTGTACATTTCACCATTTTACATATTTATATAATACAAGTTCATTAGGGAAATTAACCGCCTTAAAAAAAATTTATAATCTTTCCCACTCAATGAGAAAGCCCTAAAATGTGTTACAAATCTAGAACACTTTCTAATAAACTCAGGTTGACCTTTTAATTCATCGCACATTGATTTGACAAAGAAAAGTCAAACCGTAATACTCTTTCCAATCTTCTTGCACAACCTCAATGAAATCCGATCACAAACAATCATAAACATGCCAACTCATCAATCCTTGTTTATCTTCATCATCACCACAATCCTTGAAACACGTAATCACTCATCGCAACATGGTGTATTCTCACTGATCAAGGATCTTACTGGTTGTTCTAAAAACACCTTTAACTCTTTGTTGAACAACCTTTCGTCACTTAAAAATTTGTCTTTTAGTCAAAAAAAATGATGCAGTCACAACCACAACCTCATAACATAGTCCAGATAAACATACAATGACCACAACACCTTCATCCAAAAATATTTGACACAATAATCAAATCAATCTTCCTATACCACATCTTGTTCTTCCTCTTAACCTGTCCACCTTAAATCAATCATAACTCACTCAATACATAAGGTAAAATTGTGCGGTCATATATATAGCATCTAGAGACATCCCTTAAGCTTTTTTTATGATCACACACTCCAATTCTTTCTACAACTCTAGATTCAATCTCTTGAACATACATCAACATAACAGGTACACAGCCAGCCAACAAACACTAATTTTACATCAATGACAACATCATAACTGAGAAAATTGTCACCAATTCAACACCATGACATATTTAACTTCACTTTGAATCAGTTATGCCAATAATATCCCCTTTGGCATTGATGGAAACACACAAAATACCAAGAAATCATCTAGAGCATCTAGATACAAAAAATTGCTCCTCCCTTAGCTGATACATCTTTTCTGTTCTTTGATCACAATCCCAGGTTATCTCTTAGTAATCTTCCCCTTACTACTTCACCTGTTGTTCATCTCTTATTCATCTTCCCCTTTGAAAATAATTCCAAAGGCACAATAATCCCAATACATCATCTGCTGCAACTATCTTCTTCTCAATTTGACGACTCCCCCTAAGGAGTAGTCCCCCGATCATCAATCCAGAGTGAAAAATATGACAATAAATTCATTGGATTGATGCACCTACATCATCTTAGTTCTGATCAAGTAGGGGCATAACCCCTAGCTTACTTCTAAGGTACTCAAAAGTATCCTTAGGTAGTGACTTGGTGAAGATATCCACTCTCTGCTCCTTTGTTGGTACATATTCCAACTTCACCTCTTTCTCCTATACTTTCTCTCTCATAAATTGATACTTAATTGCAATGTTCTTAGTCTTAGAATAAATCACATGATTCTTGGAAATATTTATAGCACTTTTATTATCACAAAAGATAGTTACTGGTTTAGTCACCTTTTCCTTGATGTGTTCAAGAATCTGCTTCATCCATGCAATCTGTGTATAATTTATATCTATTGTGACATACTCAGCCTTTGTTATAGATTGTGAGATACAATTCTACTTCTTTCTTATCCATGACATAGGCTTTTCACCTAAAAATAATGCACCACCACTTGTACTCTTTTTATCATCAACATTTCCTACTCAATCAACATCAATAAATACACTCAAAGAAAAATTACCATCATGAGAATACCACAAACCATAGTCAGTTGTCCCTTTTCGATATATAAACATCCCCTTGATTACAAACCTATGAGATTCCTTAGAATTTTATTGAAATCTAGCCACTATACCAGCTGTTTGAGAAATATCTAGTCTGCTATAAACAACATACTACAGCTTAGTGATCATAGATTTGTACAAAGTAACATCAACTACATCAAATTTTTAATTCTTAGACAATTTACATCTAGTTATCATGGGAGTTCCAACTAGTTCAGATTCATCCATACCAAAGGTCTTGACAACTTCTTTCACATATTTAGATTGATTGATATATGTACCATTTTTCAGTTGTGGCACTTGCAATCCAATAAAGAATTTGATCTTCCCAATTATTGACATCTCAAATTCCTTCTTCATCTCTTCGACAAAATCTAGACTCATCTCATCTTTACTTCCAAATATTATGTCATAAGTATAAACTTCATCTAACAACAACTTATCTCCTTCAACTTTTAGATACACATTACTACCATCGCTTGTTCTATTAAAACCAATTTGAATAAGATAGGAATGTAACCTTTCATACCATGCCCTTGAAGCTTTTTTTAGTCCATATAGTGCCTTTTGTAGCTTGCATACCATGTCCTTGTCCTTTTTCAATGCAAAAACATCGGGTCGTTATATGTATGCCTCTTCTTCAAGAATTCCATTCAAGAAAGTTGACTTGACATCCATTTGAAAAACTTTAAAATTCTTATAAGCAACATAAGAAAGTATAATTCTTACCCCTTCCACTCTTTCTACTAGATAAAAATTCTCCCCATAGTTTATTCCTTCTTCTTGAGCATAACCCTTATACACAAGCGTTGCCTTTTTTCTGATCTTGTCTCCATCTTCATTCAGTTTATTCTTGAAAAGCTACTTGGTACCAATCACACTTTTATCTTTAGGTCTGGGAACAAGTTCCCATGTATCATTCTTCTTGATTTTATCAACTTCTTCTTCCATATATTTTACCCAATCATCATCCTTGATTTCTTCCTTCACTGTCTTAGGCTCATACTTGGAAATTAAACAAGTACTCTTACTGGTACATGCACTTATGGTTCAATATACATAATCTCTTGATCATCTTCAGTCACTTACTTGCTTGAATCACCATATTTCTCAGGGTATTCATCCACCTTTACATTTGCACTCTCAATCATCTTGTTATTTCTCTTATTGAAACACTTTTATGCTTTACTTTTAGTAGAATAACCCAAGAAAATACCTTCATCACTCTTAGGATCAAAATTTCCAGTGTCATCATCTCGCTTAATGTAACATCTACTACCAAAGACTTTGAAATATTTAACATAAGGTGAGTGACCATACCATAGCTATAGGGTATCTTATCTATTCATTTCTTTACTTGCACCCAGTTCAACATATAAACAATTGTGATTAATTCTATCCAATACATCTTTGGTACATATCCTTGAATCAACATTGTTCTTGCAAAATCCACTATGGTTCTACTCCTTCGCTCTGCAACACAATTTTGTTGTGGAGTCCTTGGTGCAAAAATTTGTCTCTTGATTCCATTGTCTTCACAATACTTAACAAATTCTAAAGGAGTAAACTCACCTCCTCTATCAAATATTAAACATTTCAAACTCTTAATTGATTCCTTCTCAACCTATGCTCTGAATGCTTTGAATTTATGAAATGCACTGGATTTCTCCTTCAAGAAATTTACCCACATCAATCGAGAATAGTCAGCAATAAACAATATGAAATATCTTTCACCTTGATAAATCTTCCATCTCATAGGCCCACAAAGACCAGTATGCACCAAATCAACTATCCTCTCAGATGAAAAAGAATTTCTCTTGAAAGTAGAACTAGTTAACTTACCCAACTGACATTATTTACACAACATGTTGTCTGGTTTGACTAATAGAGGAAATTCTCTAACTACATTAATCTTACTTACTTTTATCAAACTATCAAAGTTTACATGACAAAAACTTCTATGCCATAGCCAACTGTCTTCAACCTTTGTAACTAAATAATTGTTCATAGTAGTATTCAGATGGAATAAATTACCTATAGTCTGCCTACTGGTAGCAATCTCATCACCAGAGCTTCCAATTATTCTACATACTCCTCCTTTGAATTCCAATCTATAACCTTTGTCATTCAACTAACCTACACTCAAAAAATTATGTGTTAGACCATCCACATAATAGACATCATCATTATTACTCTTTCCATTCAAAGAAATAATGCCTTTATCTTTAACCAAACAAGGTGTACTATTACCAAACATAACCACACCACCATTAAACTCATCAAGTTTAATGAAATTACTCTTATCATCATTCATGTGATGTGATCAATCTCTTTCAATAATTCATTCATCATTTTTTTAAGTGAGACACCAATGCCTTTTCTCCTTCTAATGGATCTTATTTGACTACAAAAAACACAAACTTTTCTTCCTCATTATCTCTCAATTCTTCATGGGTAACACCTTCGTCCACTACAACAAAGCATTCTTTATTCTCTTTCCCAATAAATCTTATGAACTTATCCTTTTGTTCACCATTAGGAAATCTAGCAAAAATATGTATAATCTTATTACAAGAGAAACAATTTAGTGGAAGTTTACCTTTGTACTTACCAGCCCCTCTAGACAATCTCTTTTCTAGTAGAGCTTCAAGCTCTCCTTCTTTCCTTTCTTATTCCAAGATAGCTTCAAGTTCTCTAGAATAAATTGACATGTGATCCATATCATGAATTTTTTTCTTACCTTTCCTTACCGGTACATTAGACACAGATGCTTTGAAAGAAGCCTCAACTCTTGGAATACTATTATCATAGTTATTTAGCTCAAATGTAGTAAGCTTACCGATCAGTCCATCTATAGTAACATTATCAAATTTTCTTAGCTCATTTATAACATACACTCTAATGGCATAAGTAGACAATAATTTTCTTAACATTTTACTTACCACAGTATCTTCCTCAATAGTTCCACCTGTTGAAGACAATTATTCAATTGTGTATTGTCATTGATGTTACACATATATTTACACTTATGTAGTGATGTTAACCAAATGTCTACATTTAGACCAAGCACAGTTGGTGAATAGAATGAGTTTTTTTAGTGATGACCGAGTTCAGTCAGATATTGAAGAAGTTTAGTGTTAACCGAGTCACTCGGGCATTTTAGTCATGGTCGGGCATTTTAGTGCCAGCCGACTAACAGTGATTTACATTCTATAATTAATTGGTTATATGAGCCCGACTAAATTGTGAATTATTATTTAGAAGTATATTCAAGCCGACTTGACAGTGCTTATCATATATATGAAAGGTCAAGTTTGGATTGAGTGTGAGTGTGAAAAGTTGGAGATAAGCAGAAGTGTGGAATTTTGTGACATGAAGAGTGAAGGAGAAATTAGATAGGATTCTGATTGAGTAAAGATCACTCAAAGCTGCAATAGAATATCTGATCAGCAAGGATCCAGTCATAATCAGAACATAGATCTGAATCAGCAAAAACAGTTTCTTGCACATACAGGTCAATTCATTGTTACTCTCTAACAATTGTAGCAGTGATCTCAAATCTCTTAATAGAGTAGACTTAACAGTCTTTTTGTAAATCCTCTTACAAGGTAGCATTTCTATGTTGAAGTGTTGAAGACCTCTAAAATGGCCACTCCTCACATGGTGATTAAATCCTTTAACAGGGTCACACCTAACACTATGTTATTGTAACCTTTAATAGGGTTGGCTCCTAACAGGGCTCACTTCAGAAGAGTGAAAAAAAGTAACTAGTTACATTGGTGGTTTTTCCCATATTGGGTTTCCATGTTAAATCTTGGTGTCAACTATGTATATGGTATTTGTTTCATGCTTTACATTTCTGCACTTAATCACTAAAGTATAATTGCATTGGATATTATAAAGATTGATTTGACACTCGAGTTACAGAAGAATATCTTAATTGACCGAGTAACAGTGTTAAAGTATTTAAGACATCTAAGGGACAAAGGATTTATTTTGTAGTAACTGATTCACCCCTCCCCTCTCAGTTACTTATCTCATTTCAACAATTGGTATCAGATCTTCAAGTTCTTTTAGAGAAGGTTTCAAGACCTAAGCTAAATATCAGAGATGTCTTATAGAAGGGAGATCCCAAAGCTAAACAAAGACAAATTCTTAGCATGGCAAGAGTTGATGAAGCTACATCTATCTACTATCAGAGATGCTAGTTTGCAATTTTTGGAAAGAAAATATGTGGAACCAACATGGACTATGACTGTGGAACATATGATGGAATAGAAGCTTCATAATATAATGATGATTGATATAGCTTCTTCACTCAAATACTCAAAATTTGATGAAGTCAAGGACTTCCCTATAGCCTACGACATGTGGAAGAAATTACAGGACATTCATGGAAGAGATGCAAATCTAAAGAGAGCTAAAGTGGAAAGTCTAAGAGGACAATTTTACTAGATGAAAATGAAAGAAGGAGAAGGCATTACAAGATACAGTGAAAGAATCAAGAAGATTGTGAGTGTCATTAGAGCTCCAGATGTAATAATTGAAGATACAATAGTGGTCAGCAAGGTACTAAGAACTTTACTTCCTATCTATGCTATTAGAGTTTCATCTATTCAAGAGATGAGGTGCAATAAGGATATAACTCTGGATACATTAGTGGGAAGGCTTACAACTTTTGAGTTGGACAACTTTCACAATTACTCTCCTAGCTCTAGAAATCTTGAGTCTGCATTCAAAGCTACATTAAAACTTGGTAAGAAGGATATATACTCAAAAGGGAAGCAAACTAAAAGTGACAGTGATGATGAATCTGATGATGAAGATCTTGACATCATTGAAGCATTATTGCAAGAAGAGCCACAAAAGGAAAATACCATTGATTTGTTTTTCATGCAATGAAGTTGGTCACATTGCTGCAAAGTGTCCAAACAAAGAAGACAAAGATGAGGAAAATTTCAAGAAATTCAAAAACAAGAAAGATTTTAGGAACTACAAAAGCTACAAGGATAAAGGTAAGAAGTCTTGTTATATTGCTAAAGATTCTGACAGTGATGAAGAAGAAGATGAAATGTTTTTTATTGCTATTAAGGATGAGTTAGATGAAGAAGATGAAAAGACAACACATTTCTCACACATCAGTAAAAATGACACATGGATAATTGATAGTGGTTGTTCTCATCACATGACTAGTGATAAGACAAAATTTGAACATCTTGAACACTATGATGGCGGGAGTTTCAGTTTTGGGAATGATGAACCTTGCCCTGTAAAAGAAAAAGGTTGCATTACTCTGATAGAAGGAATGAAATGTGATAATGCTTATTGGGTTGAAGGATTGAGGATAAATATACTCAGTATAGCATAGTTTAACAACATTGGCTTCAAGGTAGAATGCATGAATGGTAAGGCCAAGCTCCTGGATGGTAAAGGGAATCTAGTTGGAACTGGCAGACAAACAAAAGGTAATATATTCTATCTTGATTTCACTGAAGGTTCATGCTTTATTGTGCAAGTAGAAGAAAGATGGATATGGCATAAAAGGTTGTGTCATGTAAATTTTGATAATCTAGTTAACATAAGCAAGAACAAGAGAGTCAGAGGTATTCCTATTTTGAAGAAACCTGAGTCAGAAATATGCAAACAATGTCAAATTGGAAAGATGAGCAAGAAAAGTTTCAAAAGAAAGAATTACAATATTGATGAAGTCTTGGAATTGGTAAATTCATACCTTTGTGGACCAATTGGAACAAAAAGCTATACTAGAGAGAAGTATTTTATTCTATTTGTTGATGATCATTCCATAATGATGACTGTCATGTTTCTCAGAGAGAAATCAGAAGCTTTTCAAAAATTCAACTGGTATCTTGGAAGAGTTGAAAAGGAAACAAGAAAGAAGCTAAAATGTGTAAGATCTGACAGGGGAGGAAAATTAATTTCTAATGAGTTCAATGAATTCTGTAATGAGAGAGGAATCAAAAGACAGGTATCTGCCCCTGGTACACCATAGAAAAATAGAATAGCAGAAAGAAGAAACAGATCCATTATGGATTGTGCCAGAACCCTAATGATTGAAAAGAATGTTTCTGCCAAATACTGGAAGGAGGCCATCAGCACTACGATGTTTACCTTGAACCAAGTTCAACTGAAGAAATGTAGTAACCAGATACCTTTTGAATTATGGTATGGCTATAAACCTAATGTTCATTATTTCAAAGTGTTTGGAAGTAGATGCTACATCTTGAAGGAAGCAAGAAATGGAAAACTAGATGAAAAAAGTGATGAAGGAATATTCCTTGGTTACTCATGTAAAAGCAAAGTATACAAATGTCTGAATCTTACTACTCATAAAGTCATAGAAAGTGTACATGTCAAGATTGATGAGTTTGCAGAAAAATGTGAAGAGAAGAGAAGTAAAGAGCCTGAAGACTATAGGAACTTTGTGTATCATGAACTTGATACTATACCAATGACTCAAGAAATGGTGATTGGACAACAAAATTTTTGACCACTAAATATACTAGCACAAACTATGCAACCTGAGTTGCAAACTATGCAACCTGAGCTACTGGTAGAAGAGACTAAGTCACAGATAGAGGGAACCAAGTGACAGATAGAGGGAACCAAGTGATAGAAAGAGGGAATTGAGTCTCAAATAGAGGAACCTGAGTCTCAGATAGTGGAACCCAAGCATCAGACAAAAGAACAGGAAATAATGTTTGAGAATGACAGACCTAGTGAATCAAGTCTAGAATCTAGATTGAAGGATCCAGTACTTTCAAAATATGTTAGAAGGCATCATGCACCTAAGAAAATAATTGGATATCACACAGAAGGTGTAATGAAAAGGAACAAACTCAAAGGTACATGTTTACTAAGTGAATTTGAACCTAGAATTGTTAAAGATATATTGAATGATGAAAGTTGGATAGAGGCAATGAATAAATAAATTGAGCAGATTGAGAAGAACAAAACTTGGACACTTGTGCCTTGCCCAAAGGACAAGAATGTGATTGGACCAAGTGGGTTTTTAGAAATAAGATGAATGAAAATGGTAAAGTTTCTAGAAACAAGGCCAAACTAGTTTGTAAAGGATATGCTCAAGAAGAGGGTATTGATTATGGAGAAAATTTTGCTACTGTTGCAAGACTTGAAGGAGTCATAACTCTTCTGGCATATGCTGCACATAAAGGATACAAAGTATATCAAATAGATGTGAAATTTGCATTTCTAAATGGAATCCTAGAAGAAGAAGTCTACATTGAACAACATAAAGGATTTGTTGATCCTAGCAGAAGGAATACGGTTTGCAAGCTACACAAAGCATTGTATGGATTGAAACAAGCACCTAGAGCCTGGTATGAAAGAATGCATAGCTATCTAGTAAGTATTGGATTTCAAAGAACCAATGATAACAATAGCCTGTACATCAAGAAGGACCATAGAACAAAATACTGTTAGCAAAGATATTTGTTGATGACATTTATTCACTGGTTATGATGACCTATGCAAAGCATTCTCTGTAGCTATGAGTAAAGAATTCGATATGTCTATGCTTGGTAAGATCAAATTCTTTGTTGGATTACAAGTACATCAAATGAGGATGGTATCTACATTACTCAATCAAAATATATCAAGGAGATACTTAAGAAATTTGTTATGGAAGATTCCAAACCTATTGGAACACCCATGTGTACTGGACAAAAATTGTCTAAGGATGATTATTCAAAAGAGGTAGATCAGGCCAACTTCAGATCCATGATTGGAAAATTTCAATATGTTGCTCACACCATACCTGATATTGCATTGGTAGTTGGTATTGTTGCAATATTTTCAGCTAATCCCTAAGACAATCACCTAATGGAAACCAAAAGAATTTTGAGATATCTGAAAGGTACTGAAGACTATGGTTTATAGTATAAGAAAGGTGGAAACTTTGATTTAAAAGCATTCACTGATCTTGATTAGGCTAGAAGTGTCGACAATAGGAAGAGCACCAGTGGTGGAGCTTTCTTTCTTGGAAAGAGGTTAGTGTGTTGGACTAGCAATAAACAGAATTGTATCTCTCAGTCTACAGCAGAGGCAGAATATGTTACTGCATCAATGAATTGTTCAAACATCATATGGATCAAGCAGTTGTTGTTAGGAATGAAGGAAGAAGTAAAAGAACCAGTTATTATCTACTATGACAACACCAGTGCCATTAAAATTTCAAAGAACCCTGCAATGCACACCAAAACCAAGCATATAGCAATAAAGTGTCATTTTTTGAGGGAATTGGTACAAAATAAAGAAGTAAGGTTGGAATATGTGAATACCAAAGAACAAGATGCAGACATATTCACCAAACCTTTACCTAAGGATGCATTCTTGTATCTTAGAGGAAAGCTAGGGGTATTTCCCCTAACTGAAGCTCACTAAAATATAGTTTAGTGATGCATCAACCCGAG
The DNA here is from genome assembly GCA_018584345.1 of Thuja plicata. Taxonomy (NCBI): domain Eukaryota; kingdom Viridiplantae; phylum Streptophyta; class Pinopsida; order Cupressales; family Cupressaceae; genus Thuja; species Thuja plicata. Next base: position 1,322,420 of record MU226861.1, read on the forward strand.
CGATGATGAAGATCTATCAGTTGATGCAGGTACATCAGAGCACATTGCAGATGAATTAGTACATATAGGTACATTACAATTACAAAGTGAAATAGTACTAACTATTGGTATTTGAGAAGATGGAGTCTTTGGCATTTGTTGTCAAAGAGGGAGAGTTTTCTATAATATATAAGAATAATACAAAAGAGGGATAATTTTCTATAATACAGAAGAAATTACTTAAAGGAAGAGTTCATAACAGTAAGAGGAAGATTTTGATGTCAGAGGGAGATTTTGGATAAGAATCAGAATGAAGCAAAGGACATTAAATAAATTTTTTTGTTTCTCTACAATTCTTTGTATTATGACATGTTGTGTTGCCATCAATGCCAAAGAGGGAGATTGTTGAAGACAATTATTCAATTATGTATTGTCATTGATGTTACACATATATTTACACTTTTGTAGTGATGTTACACAAATTTCTACATTCAGACTGAGTACAGTTGGTAAATAAAATGATTTGTTTTAGTGTTGACCGAGTTTAGTCGGGTATTGAAGAAGTTCAGTGTTGACCGAGTCACTTGGGCATTCAGTGCCAGCAGACTAACAATGATTTACATTCTATAATTAATTAGTTATATGAGGTTGACTGAATTGTGATTTATTATTTAGAAGTATATTCAAGCCAAATTGACAAGGCTTATCATATATATGAAAGGTCAGGTTTGGATTGAGTGTGAGTGTGAAAATTTGGAGACAAGCAAAAGTGTGGAATTTCATGACATGAAGAGTGAAGGCAAAATCATATAGGATTATGATTAAGTACAGATCACTCAGAGCTGGAATAGAATATCTGATCAGCAAGGATCCAGTCATAATTAGAATAGAGATCTGAATCATAAAAGACACTTGCTTACACATACAGGTCAATTCATTGTTACTCTCTAACAATTGTAGCAGTGATCTCAAATCTCTTAACAGAGTAGACTTAACAGTCTTTTTGTAAATCCTCTCACAAGGTAGCATTTTTATGTTGAAGTGTTGAAGACCTCTAATAAGGCCACTCCTCACAAGGTGATTAAATCCTTTAATAGGGTCACACCTAATAGTGTGTTATTGTAACCTTTAACAGGGTTGGCTCCTAATAGGGCTCACTACAGAAGAGTGAAAAATAGTAACTAGTTACATTGGTAGTTTTTCCCATATTGGGTTTCCACGTTAAATCTTGGTGTCACCTATGCATATGTTATTTGTTTCATGCTTTATGTTTCTACACTTAATTACTAAATTATAATTGCATTAGATATTATAAAGATTGATTTGACACCTGAGTTACAGAAGAATATCTTAATTGACCGAGTAACAGTGTTAAAGTATTTAAGACATCTAAGGGATAAAAGATTTGTTTTGTAGTAACTGATTCACCCCTCCCCTCTAAATTATTTATCTCATTTCCAACACCACCAACACCTTTCATAATACTAACCACTTATTTTATTCTTAGGCCATGTTGTGCAATATTATCTCCTTCTACCATCTTCATGTCATCATATTTTCCTCTTAGACTATCTTCCTTAACTTTTTTCACATGAACATCTCCACCATAGACAAGCTTCAAATTTTCCCAAGCATCATAGGAAATATCTAGTTCACAAACACCAACATTTTCAATATCAGATAGGGTAGTTACAATGGCTTCATGTGCTTGAGTATCCTCATGTTGTTCTTTGAGTTTATCCACAGTGAGAGTTCCAAGAGGAGTGATATGCATCCACTATTGTGGTCCCATGCCCTTTAGCTATAAATTCATTTTGTCACACTATACCAGGTAGTTGTCCTTAGAGAAATTGGGAGATTCCTTCCTCATCATTTGATCTTTTCCTCAACCTTTTTGGATTATCACAAAGAGGACCAAAGATATGATACTAATTGTTGGTATTATCAGGTCCAAGATTACTGAGAGGAGGGGGGTTAATTAGTAATCTAACAATTCTAACTTTTCATTAATCATTCATCCACTTGCATCAATAAACATTCATTGCATGAAAAAATAGACAATAAGAATTGTAGGAATTATATTTTTCCATTAGTATACTTATAATAAAAACATGATCTACACCATCTGTTTACTATACACCAAAAGATAGGGCACAACACTATATGATGCCAAGGTTACCCGACAAACACTGTTAAGTGTTACCAGATGACAAAAAGGTAAACGATACCTGACGAGTAACAACAGTGCTACCTGACAGTACAACAAAGAGAGGTACCCAACAGATACAGGGAACCCGATGAACAGTTTAGTCAAGGAAGGCTGACAGACTGCAAGTTCAAACTGATAACCAAGAACCGACAGTCAGTTACATCCCGCAAAAAGTGGATCTGACTTTCCACGTCAGATAAATCACTGAAGTTGTATCTATAACTTCTTGATTTTCTTTTAAATCCATTATGTGCGAAGGAAGCAATGTAATCTTTATTGTTTTAATTCATTTTACTGTTTTAAAACATGAAAATTAAATATCAAGGTCAAGTTGTAAACCTTGGATCTGAGAGTTAACATTGTAAATTGTGAATTCCAAGATAGGTCAAATACTTGTATAAATAGGTGCTCAATCCATTGAGAATAAAAAGTTGTTCAATGAAGATAGTAGCCACGAAGAGCAGCTAAAGATCAGACAGAGAATTCATGCAGAAGAACACAAACATATTCAAATTGGTTTTCAAGAACAGAATAGAGGCTACCGAAAAGCAGAGAAAAGGTATTCATCAATCAGTTAAGGTGATATTATTATTGTAAAGGCTTTAATGGATCTGTAAACCAGCAATAGTAGATTGCATACAGTCAGGTCAACATTTGTACTCATTCTAACCAGTGTAGTACACTAATGAAATCCTTTCAAGAAAGGTGGGCTTAACCGTCCTTTTGTAAATCTCATAACTGAGTGCACACTTAAATCAGTGTTGCTAAAAGCTCTTAACAAAGTAGATATCAACAGGTCTCCGTCTTAATACTCTTAACATGGTAGATCATCAAAAGTGATCAAATTGTAAGCCTTAACTGACTCCCTTCCATTCTGCAGATAGTGAAGTTTTGTGGGTGCCATCCCCACCGCAGTTTTTACTTCCTAACAGGAGTTTTCTGCGATACCATATCTTGTGTTATGTGTTTTTCAATTTCATGAATGTTT